>CM046382.1:17774602-18063608 GCA_025413485.1 Ficus microcarpa | reverse complement strand
TGGCATGAGATGAACTATTAAGAAGAATATTTTTGTTTATCGTTCGGAGTTATTTGAGACAATGATTGATGGGGTGAAAATATCCATGTATAATAAGTGCAAGGTTTATGAAATTATTTGCTTTGATAACATTACGGTATACATGAATATTCTGAATGTTTAGAATCATGATAGGGTTGGAGTGTTTTACAGTAGAAATCAATTGGTCATTCTGGATTCCTCCAGAAAAGCTTGACTTTATATGTTATACAATGCTAATAAATTAGTGGAGCCTTTTTATAGAGGTTAACATGAATTAAGGCAAACCCAGAAACTATTAAAAAAAAAAAAAAAGGTCGTAGGAAGATAAGCATATCCAGACTGTTAGAGAGTGGATAAGATCACATATTTACATCAAGACTCGCAAATCCCAAGATGAAAGCATCTCACGAAACTTAATAAAACCAGTGGCATGAGTCTCCTTCTCGATATTTAACAACTATATATATCATTGTAATCACTATAATAATGTATTAGCGACGTAGGTCGTCGTTGTACGTACCTTTAGCGATGACATGGGATCTATGAGCGATGACCTTTGAAGACGATGAAAGACTTTCTTTCTTGACCATGTATGTTTCATTTGCAAATGACAATAATTCCCTTAAAAGACAATGAACTACCATGATTTCGTAGAGGATATTTGGGAACTTGATTATTGAAGATTGTAGGTGATACTCTTTGATCGTAACTATGTAAAAATTGATATTGATGACATCACAATGGTGGACTTTGGTCGACTCGGCTACAAAATATGACCCATTACAAGCAAACAAAATATTTTTTATAACTAATGGCATTATAATTAGTTGTGCCGATCAAGGTAAGATTAATTTGTGATGGAAAAGAGGATGATGAACAGATTACAAAAGATTTACCACCAATTTAGGGAGTTGATGATGTGTTTGATCTTGACGATTGTAATTTAGTTCTTTTATATGTTAGATGGACATGTGTTGATATAACAAAAGAAACAAAGAGACTCAATAGATTGATCAGAAACCAGCTTAGACTTTGCTTAAAAATTCACATTTTTATTTTAATACTCAAAACAAAACCAATGTGAAAACATTACCAAACGAGCCCAAAATTTCTAACAGTACATGGTAGACATGAGTTGGTAAGTACCTTTTTTTTTTTTTTTTTGGAAAGAATGATGGAAATTTGAAAAATAAATGTGTTTCATTAGGAAAATTTAAGTGAACGGACTTCTAAGGAAAAAGACTAGCAGCAGTACTAAGAATAATTTTCATATATTCCTCTAAAACAAAATTCAAATCACCATATATACTGAATTATATTGAAGAATTGAACCACGTGTGTATTTTCTCTGACATGACACGTTGGTACACTGATTACTTCCTCAAAATCAAAGATGCTGTGGAGTAGTCTAATGTAAAATATTTTACAGATCTAGTGGAAAGCGAAATTTCCAATGTAGACAACCACGATATATAGTGGAATTTATAGTGATTATATATTTAATCTTTTCATCGTATTTTATGAACATTTAAAGTATAAAAAGTTTCATATTTGATTTAAGTAGAGTGATAGAGACTCCATTTAACTTAAGCTGATCTAGATCAAAGTAAAGCGGACCTACGTCAGGAAAATCCTTCTTTGAACACTTTAATAGTACTTCTGGATTGAAGTTCACATAATGAATCACACATAGAGCCATTTGTTTATTTTTACATATCGTAATATATTTATATAAAGAAAAAAAAATATGGTAGACTAACAAAAATGTTATATCAGTTAACGAATGAGCTCAATACAAAAAGATGCATTATGCTTGTGCATTTGAAAAGGCGACATTAATCTTGTAGGTTATGAAAATACTGCCATTAATTAGCATAAATAAGATTTCAACTGTTTTCTGTTTGTTGGAGTTACTAGTAATATTTTGCCTCTTATATACAAGTTATTATGTCAATGATGTGGTTTGTGAACTTTTTATGCTATTTTTCCCCATAAATATCAGACCTAAAGCCTATTGAAGCATAAATACAAAATGGTGATGACATTACCAAGTCATGTTATTAAAAATCTAACATGTGAGTGTCTACGCTTGTAACAATCAGAAGTATCAGGGAAACGATTACGCAAAAATTCTATAACTCGGAAAAAACCCGTATCCTTATTGGTCAAAGTGGAACAAAAGTGATTATCAGGAACATTGAACCGCAAAAGTTACAAGCCATCCGTCATTTGATACTACCATCACGATGGATGTATGCATGTGAGAATCTCACGTAGACTATGGAATCCAAATTGCAATGATCATTTTCCCATCTAGTCCTGAACCGCAAGAAACCCTCAAGAAATTTTTTTTTTTTTTGAAAGAAGTTGCACCTCGTAAGAGGAGTTGCTCTCGATCTAAAGAAAATTTCATCCACAACGTTTAGCATAAAAACAATAAGAATAAACCTCCAATAATTTTCCTTTTTCCCGGAACGCGTAAAGAATCCTGCAAGACAAGCGGCGCAACCTTCAATGATTCTTGAGGCCAGTGTTACTTACAATACGCATCTCTTAAATGGAGATTTTTTTCTTTCTCGCATATGTGTGTTGGTGTGTGTGGATATATATATATATATATATATATAAGAGAATATGAGACGAAAAGAACTTAAAAAATAGTGAAGTTAGTTATTATGGTGTGTTTCAAAATTTGAGAATATCGTCTTGGATTTCAATGCAGACAAATGATAATAAGGTGTTTATTTGTATTTTTCTTTTTTTTGTGACTGTTTGAATGTTTAATAGTTCTTAGTTGACAATTTTAAAAAGCATGGTAAACGTTTTAGGTGTAGCCGTTTTTATTTTAGAAACTATCTTTATTATAGGATACTTTTTTTTTTTTTTTTTTTTTGCTTTACTGGTAAAGGACGTTTTAAAGTCATTAGATTAATTTTGACGACATGATATATAATTGTGAGAACAAATTTGTGTTGTATAACTATTTTATTAATGTGTACGTTTGTGAAGATGACTGTTAAAAACTTAATCTAATAGCCAAAAAATTTATTCTACCACTAGGGCATAACAATGTACTTTTTACTGTAGGTAGATGTAAAGGCAGACCACTTCTTTTTTAAAAAGGTAATCTAATCTAATCACAAAACAGATTATTTTTGTTTGTCCTGGATCATGCACTCTCTTTTTCTCTATCGAATTTTTTCTTTTACGTTTTTTTTTTCTTGATAGAGGGTTTAATGAGGCTCCAGACTTGTCCCGATAGATCCTATAGGACGGTAGTGCAATGATAGTTTATGTGTTTTTTCTTCTTTTTGAAGCTGTTTAATTTCTTCTTATTGTATTTGCACAAACTTAATTGTAATTTTCTTTTTATTAGTAATATCATATACGATGGATATATAATGGGATGCAATAAGGATGCTGACCTAAATAGGATTCTTGATGGACATACTGATTTCTTTCACCATTGTTTATTATTATATATTGCCAAAATAATTCGGTTGAGAAAATCTATACTTCAATACACTCGGTCAAATAGAATGAGCTCAAATTTTCGAATGGATTTTTCTTTCTTCTTTTTTTTTGGTTAAGAAATTATATAATAATAACAAACGTTTATCACAAGGACGGCAATCATGTATTAAATTTTCAAGTTTCAGAGCTTGATGCATGCATCACATCGATACTCTCTCGAGCCGAAATATGTTTTTGTCAAACCAATATTTGACCATTAAATGTACAAAATTATCACAAAAAAATGGAGCAAAATATTGCCAACGCAGTTCATAAGGAAAATCATAATTGGTGGCTTCATTTGAATTTCTATGGAATTACAAACAAAGCTTTAATAAGTATATAGTTATTCGATCTTCCCATAATGATTTGTAAAGATATTTATTATCTCCAATTTACAATCCTAATTGGAGAAGACAAAACATAAAAGAGAGAGAGATGCCTACCAAGTAATGACATGATATAAATTTGATATATATATATATATATATATTAAAGACTTCAAGACAGTACAGAAAACAAAAAATTCTAACTATAATGAATTACTAAGGATAATTAATTTACTATTTAATCCATGAGTAGTTAATCCTAACTTGTGACCTACGTTCCAAAATAAATTTCCCCTCACAATTGTGATCTTAAATTTATGTTAAACGTGATTATATACGTAGTTTAGTAATTATTACATTTCTAACTCTATCATCAATTATAAAGCTCAAATTCCTTGTACCAAATTGAAAATAAAAACTAGTGTAAGGCTTTTTGAGATTTCCCCAATGATTTGATTCCAATTCTTCTGACTGTTCTGGCAATTCCAATCATGATTTTATTATTCAAAACGCTATTTCCGCCCCTAAATTGAAATTATATTTGACCTCAAGACCTCAACTTCCACGCACTGTGGTCACAAGTACATGCTCATTTTTTTCAATTTGCAATTTCGGCGTGGAAAAAAAAGATGCCAATGTGTAATTCGTTTGAGTTGGATTTTTTTTTTTTTGTTCCTTTTGTTTTTTCTCCCACTTGGGAAACATATTGAAAGAAAAAACAAAAGAAAGAGAATACCTATATTCTAAGACAGGATATTGGCTATTTGAGGGAGTGAATGCTAGTGGGGTTCAAGTGTCTAGCTCTTAATTAATAAGCAATTTTATTTGTCATGGACTAAACTTCGCTTCCGTTTGGAACACTGATTCAAAATGGATTTTTATATTGAAATTGGCTGATTTTTCAAAAAAATAATTATAATTCTGTTGACTTTTCAAAAAATGATAAAAACTGAAATAAAAACTTAGATTTGGACCCAAAAGCCAAACATGAACAAACTATAAAGAATTTGTTCATCAATTATGTTGATATTGAAGTTACTATATAAACAGTCTTTGGTACGGTGATAAGACTAGTCATTTTTGCTTGATAAAATTTTAAGTTAGAATCACACAGCTACAAAAAGGACAGTTACTGACAACATAGTCAACCCGTTCGCAAATGCCAAAAAGGGGTTCCTGGCGCTTCATTGTTGTGCCATAACTAAAATCAAACTACACATGATATTATCATTTGAACACAAGACAATATGTAAGTAAAAATTTGGTAAAAGATAGAGAATGAGGGCGAAGCGCGTAGATTTAGGTTAAGAGTTGGAAATTTTATTCAAAACTTTAGGACACATGACATTTTCAGAGCGCCAATTTTGGAACCCTGCACAGTAACCATGCCTTTCTCGATGCTGGAGAGCCTGATCAAGGCCTCAAATGTCCAACTAGCATGAATCACGCCCCTTTCTTTACAGTTTTAAGGTGTTGCTTAAGAACATTTCTAGTCGGACGTCCCCGACTATAACCAGCTTAATTTTGCCAACGCCACTTTTAAACGGTGGCGTTGGTATTTGGTAACAACGCTTAATTCTTGATGTTGCTGGTGTAGTGGGAAAGTGACATAGTTTAAATCTGCCTTTTTTTTTTTTGGCGTCAATTCCATTACAATGATCCAAATATAAAGCTAAATCCAGTTTATCTGAGAACATTACCTTCAATTTCACTATATATATATATATGTGTGTGTGTGTTTTTTTTTAACCGTTCTTTCAAGAATATGAAAAATTTAACGAAGTTACACTTTTTAACTTCAATTCGACACTTTGAAAGTCACAAAGCTTCACTAAAAAGTTTTTCAATTTGAGAGCCAACTAAGTACAAGTGCAAACTTTAGGAGCCCTTGGTGTGTTTATGTGTATATATATTACTAAAGAAAATAGTTATATGGATAGAGGTTTGAATTCTAGAATCTTAAGGGCGCTGTAGTTCCTACGTAGTATTATGGATCCCTTTCGAAGCGGATTGTCCATATACACTAACTATCACAGAGGACTGGTTTGAGCCCCATATCTTGTCCAGGTAAACAACTAATCTAACTATTCCACCTAGGTCCTTAGCGATCTCTACAGTTCAAACTCATATTTTTTTTTTTTCGAAAGTGGTATTTAGGCTAACTATATGGCGTGCTTTCTGTATTTTTTCAAAGAAAAATATCATGTGAAGAGAGAATGACGTACCTAGATAATCTCAAGGGTGGTATCTTCTACATAATAAATGATCCCTTTTGAAGTACAAACTATCCACATATACATTTTGACCGGTACGGTTGGACTGATTTGAACCTAAAACCTTTATTGAGACAAAAAACCATATATCCATTTTGACAGGTACTGTTAGATTGATTCGAACCTAAAACCCTTATTGAGACAAAAAACCATTCTTGCCATCACCTAGATATTCTTGGTTCTCTTATAGTTTAACTTGTATCATTTTTTTTAATTGAACAGAAGTTGGAAAAGCTTTATCAGACAAAAAGTCCTTTTACTTATCTTGTCTGATTAAGACCAAAATAGTTCTGTTGGAGAGACTGGCCTCCATGAATGAGATTGAAGTTGACTACACAATATTCCCTCTTTCCTCGCGTGTCTTTCAAGTTTGAGATATTTATCAAGTTCTTTTACTATCTCCTCTATCATTCTCTTGATCCAAAAGAAATCCAGATACACCCAAATCATCTTTCACAGATTTGTATCCCCCGCCATATCCTCCAAACAGAAAACAAAATTAGAACGATACTTTTATTCTATCGATAAATACTAATGTTTTAACTCTTTAATTAATTTTTCAACAATTTATTAGACTGTTGAAAAATCAACCTAACTGTTAAAATAGCAGTACTCATATGACTTCTACCATAAGTTTTTTACGTTTCCATTTTTTCAAGGTCCCCAAATTCCATTAAAGCTCATTCCTAGCTCTACTACTTATTAGTTCCCTCTTGCCTGCAATCAAATCAAATTAAATCAAATCAAATATTGTCACATTTTTCTCATAAATGCAAAGTTTATCTTCCTTGAGGAGCTGTAAGGCTTCATAACTCAATTATGGTAAATTATGAGGTAGAAACCACTAATCACACTCTTGTTTACATAGTTGCTGGTACATTCCTTGTGTCTCCAATCTCTCCATGTCATAAGAAGAGAAACAAAAACCAAAACAAACAAAAAAAAAAAACGCAAAAAACCGAAAAAAAAAAAAAACGAAAGAAAGAAAGAAATACCCCAAAGAAAGAAAGAAATACCCCGAAGAAACCTTAACTTCATTAATTAGAAAATTGACAAGAAAAACTTACAAAAAGAAGGTTTCAGATGATCAAGCACCGATCGATGTTCCTGTCTGTCTCTCTCTGATCATTTCTTCTTCTCCTTTTCCGAATCAAGAAGCTCCTCCAAAACCCTGTCATCCAAGCACTCAAATTCAAAAACCGGCCTCTCCTGCCTAGCCCCCGCGGAGGAAGATCTAGACGAGTCTCCCCTCTCAAATCCCCTTGACGAGCGGCCGACAGACGAAGCAGAAGCAGAAGTAGATGCAGAAGCAGAAGCAAAAGATATGTTAGGAGGATAAGGAGGAGAGCCCAGAACCCTAGAATAGTACTCATTAGGGAAGTTGAGAATTGCAAGGTGACCTCTAAAGTTAAAGGCAGCCCTATCATAGGCCCTAGCAGCTTCCTCGGCGGTGTCAAACGTGCCGAGCCACAGCCGAGCTCCTTGCCTCGAAGGGTCTCTTATCTCCGCCGCGTACTTTCCCCACGGCCGCCTCCGAACACCACGGTATCTCACCGCCTCTTCTCTTCCTCCCTCGGAGTCCTTCTCTTGTTGATCTTGGCGTCGATCCCTTCTGTTAGGGTCTTCCATGTTGGTAGTAGTTACTAACGTAATCTTTTTGGATCGTTTGTTTTCTTTTTGGTTCTTTGGATTTTTGGTTTTTTGATTTTTTGGTTTTTTGGGTTTTTTTTTTTTTGGGTTTTTTTTTTTGGCTCTCAAAGTTGGTGGGAGATGTGAGATTTATTGGTTGATTTATAATGTGTATATATATAACAATATGTAGGTGTGTTTGAATAATTTGGTCTACATGTAGAATATGGTGACGAAGAACGTGGATTGACTAATATCCCCCAATCGTTCTTTCTTGGAAGGTTCTTGATATGGAAGTGTAAAAATTCGATTCTTCGACTCTTTCTATGAGCAAAATAATATTTATTTTGGCAAAAACAGGGCTTTTAAATCTCCTTTTTGGATGATTGGCATATTATTTATCTTAGTTATTTATTTTACATGTTGGTTTCGGATTCTAAATTTATAGCTTAGCTTTTTTCCTTTATATACAAGTCGGGAATAATAGATTTTGTTGCTATCGTAATAATAGCTTCTCTTTTTCACCGGTACAGTGAAATATTTGGATTCTGACTTTTTGTGATTTACCAATTTACAAAGGGAATATTTTGGGGAGCAAGACTTGATACCCATATCAAAGATAAGCTATTTTGGATCCACCGGAATATCGATTCACATGATAGATATTGCATGGAATAAGAATATATTTTTACCATTTTGTGTAATATATATATGTGTGTATAAATATATATATATATATATATATATATCCTGTGGTCAAAATTAAAACCACGATGTGAACACATATAAAAAATAGTTTTGGTATTGCGAACATAATTTAACGGTAATATTTTTAATATACTGGAACTTATATTATAAAATATACGGTTCAAATATTAATCTTCAAGTTCAAATATATATATATATATATATATTGTGTTACCCTTTTGTATTTTAAAGAGAAATTTATCAGCGATTTAAAGGAAAACCTCTTAAAATTTCAGTTGATATTTTGAATAAAAAATGTGAGCGAATTCTCATAGTAAAAAACAACACAGATGAATTACTAAATTTTAAAGTGATATCTAACCTCATCAACGCAAATTTAGGCCTTCGATCAAGTTGTCTCCCTCTTTATTAGTTAATTGGAGTAGACGTTTTGATCACTTCATTAAGGATTCTCTATATATATATTTTTATAAATTAGGATAAGAGGATTCGAACTCACCTTTTAATTAAATCAAGTACAAAATTATCATTAAACTATATCTACAATCATAATTCTAAATATTTCCTTGTATATAAGCAATTACATGCTAAAATAGAATAATAGAATTCAATTTGCTCCCAATAATGTTTGATCGTTAAGTTTGCCGGACTCCAACCTTTCGTGATGACAATTAAGTTCTCACCGTCAAACTCTATTGCTATGTTTGGTAGATTGGAAAAGGAGAGGAAGGAAGTTGGAAGTGGGATTTTGGAAAAGAATTTTGAATCTTAGGGTGTTTCTTAGAGTGAAAAATGAGAATGAAGGAAGCTATAAATTAATCCAGGGTATCCACCATATTTTAATCTATGCCGACGGAAAAGTTTGACAAAAAGTTAGTATGTAAAAAGACTTTTTTGATCTTAATCATTTGTCATTTTCTAATTTATGCGATGACATAATTATAAAATGTATTAGATTGGACCTTTTCTTTCGTCTTTTTCCTCTCCTACTAAACAAAATAAAAGAAAACTTATTTCATTCTTTTTAATTTGTCTCACCTAAATATTTTACACTTCCTTCCTTATTAATATTTTTCATCACTTCACTCTTACCAAACATTGCCTAAGGCTAAACAAGACAATGCATCAATCTCGATTGGTGTTCTATTGTGAGCGTAGTGGTATGACCCGTGGTACACGTCAGATTCTACTTGTTAGCAAGGACGTGGGCACTAACCCCCACCTGAAATTTTCTTTTAAAAAATAAACTATGATATATAAATAATGTAAACACCTAAATTTTTTAATTAAAAATATGGATATTATTTCATACATCTCGTTGCTAGAAGAATTTAAATAAAAAA
The DNA here is from genome assembly GCA_025413485.1 of Ficus microcarpa. Lineage (NCBI taxonomy): Eukaryota > Viridiplantae > Streptophyta > Magnoliopsida > Rosales > Moraceae > Ficus > Ficus microcarpa. The sequence continues at coordinate 18,053,792 of CM046382.1, read as the reverse complement.
ATAATCTTATTTCGACTTAAAATAAAAAAATTATGGATTTTTAAATTTTGAGTTTCCTGAAAAATGAAAGAGAGAGAAAAAGAGATGTGTACTGTAGACAAATGGAGTGGATGTTGAAAAATGAATTGATGTATCAAATGTGATTTAAAAGAGAAAAAAATTTTGGTTACAAACGAATCACCAAACGCCCCTTTAAAATCTTTTAATTGTTAACTTTCATCAAAATTCTTGACGTCGTCACTGCTTGTCAGGCTGCACTGGTATACAGCCTGAGGGTGGCTATGATCAGCCGAGTTCAACAGTGGATGGCCACCCCGCAACAGCATCAAACAATATTGGAGAATTGATTGAGGGAAAAAGATGAGATAATGAAGAAATATTATAGTAAAAAATACTATAATATTCGATTTAAGTTACCGTACGAAATGTCACATTTAGGGGAGGGCTGTAAAGTAGATTTTTAAAGTACTGGAGGGATTTGTTTTTGTTTTTTGTTTTTTTATTTGTGTTAGTTTCGTAGTTTCTAGTATGCAGAGTAAAATACATGGTGGCTTTTGATAATCTATAATTTTTCAAATGGATAGTCGAATTTAGGACCCTGATTTTAAAAAGATACGGTTGAAGATTTTCAAATAAAAAATATACTGTTAATAAAGAAAATAAGATAAACAATAAATTTATCGGATATTTTCGTAAAAAAAAAAAAAAAATTCTTTTGTAAATTATAGATGACCAATAACATATATTCTCATGTACATCAGCATGACCATTAGAAGCAGACCCTATTAGAGAAGTTAGTATTAATATTATGGAAAGTTATAATTTTGTATGTAATTATTTTTTTATTATTAACTTTTAGTTCATTTGTGATTATTTTAATTCGTAATATGGATTATTTTAATAGATTTGTTAGTATTAGAATTTACCTGATTTTATATATTGTAATTTGTATTTATATTATAATTTGTATTTCAAAAAAAAAATTGTATTTATATGGAGTCCATAAAAAATACCCTTTATTAATGAATTCATTGTTTTTAGTTCGTAGACATAAGTACATCCATGTTAATTTTTCTTGTATTCCCTTAATTTCTTTATGATATTAGAGTCAAACATTAAAACAGATCATGCCTATTCCAAGAAGATATTTACAAAACTGTATTTGAAAATGATAAATGTGAGACTTTCAAAAGTTTACTTCAATTATTTGTGGAAATCTCATCATCATTTCTTGACGTAGGTAAAAATATCATATAATTAATATATATATATATATATATAAGTAATTAAGGGTCCGTTTGATGAATAAGTTTGAGTTGAAAAAGCGGGTCCGTTTGGTGAATGAGTTTGAGTTGGAAATTTTAAGTTTCAATAGTAAATTTGTATTGATTTTTCAGAAAAGACAAAAACTTTTTCAGAAAAGACAAATACTTTTTCAGAAAAAGACAAAACTGAGATGAAAAATTTTAAGTTTGGAATGGTTTTCCAAACGAAGCAGTTTGAGATAAAAAATTTTGTTAACTTTTCAGAAAAGACAAAAACTTTAAAAAAAGACAAAAACTGAGATGAAAAAATACAATTTGAACTCATTTACCAAATAAAGCCTAATTCTGTCCCAACTGGGAAACAAGTAGGACCTCCTACTGTTTTTCCTTGAAAGATTTGGGAATATTAGATTTTCTGGTTTATGAAAAGATAGAACACCGGCGGCCTAGAGAGAAGCAAGAGAAAGAAGAAAAAGAAAAAAGAAAGTGTTTTGCTTAGAGCCTCGCAGACACCATGAAGGCGTGTTGTCTTCCACGTTTTATTTTTGCCCATAGAATTGTAAGTTGTAACCATGAGGCCATACGGTTGTGTGGATGGTTTTTGCTGCTTTGAGACATAAGGTCCTGTTTGAGAGCGTTTTGAGAATGATTTTATTTGGAGTATGAAATAGAAATGAGAATATTTTAAGAATGACTTTGAGAAATTTTTTTTGAAATTGTATTTGATGGTGTTTCTAAAGAAATTGGTTTGAGTACAAGAAAAAGTAAACTTGTGTTTGATTATGTTTTTGAAAATATTTTTCGAATCATTAACTTTAGAAAATGAAAACTAAAATGGGAAAGCAAATTATTTCATTTTCAAATTCCTTTAACAAAAAATGAAAACGATTTTTTTTTTTCGTTTCTGTTTTTTGACTTTGTACAAAGCAAATGACTTTGTGCAAAACAAATGCTATTTCGGAATCATTTTTAAAGCAGCAATTTATAGAAAACCACAAGATTTCTTTCCAAAATGTTTTTGAAAAAAATACCAAATGGGACTAAGTGTCGAATTTGAAACGGAAATTTTGAGGTGTTGGCTTTGAGGGGGTGGTGGCGGGCGCGGGGGCATTCGAAGCACATAGCTTCTCTAACAGCCTTGCTTTCTTGAAGTCTTTTCTTCGGTGGCGCAGCGTGTCCGAAGGTGTCGAAAGTGTCTTGTCAGGCAGTTACATTGAGATGCACGAATGGTTCACTTATTTTTGGTTCAACGGCACATCGATGATGCTTTTCCCATCAATCGGGGCCCGGCTTTTCTGTTTGTTTCAAGCAATGATCTTCCTTTTTCTATCTTGTTTGTTTTGTATTCGTAATAACCGTGTTTTCATCTCCACTTGTTTATGTTTTTGTTTATTGGTTGATTGTATTTTATCCTCGCTAGTTTGTTTTTTTGTTTTTTTTTTTTTTTTGGTTGATAAAAAAATTACCATTCACACGTTTATTTAATGACCCATTTGTGAATCAAGTATCAATTTTGATTAAAAAAAAAAAAAATTATCATCAATTGAATGTGTTTGCTATACAATTTTAACAAAGGGACTAATTATATGCAAAAAGAAAGTTAAGAGGGCACATTATCAATGAAAATAAAGATTGGGGTAGTTGTGTAAAGATACCTTAAATTTACGTCATTTTACTTTTTATAAAATTGAATTTGGGGAGCATAATTTTAAGAGAGAAAAAAAAAATTGAGGGAAGCAATAACGTGAGAAAGAAGTTTTTTTTTTGTTTTTTTTTTGAACTTTCTTGAGAAAGAAGTTAAAGGGCATAAATTTCTGAAAATGATTAAAAGATATAATGTGCCCCATCTTACTTAAGTGGGGTTATCGTGAAAGTGATGTCCCGAATGACAAAAGGTCCCGGAGCTTGTCGTTTTTGACCAAGTTTTCAACTTTTTTCAACTTATTGAGTTTGACCTGAGTCCGGGCCATCAGCCATTTGCATAGGTAATTACTTTCCTTTCTGCTTACGCACGCGCAAACGCCATGAAAATGCCTGTCGTTGGTGTTGTCGTTGTTTTATTTGTTCCCCACAGAAATGGTCAAATATCTTCATACTAGTATCTGCGTTTTTTGAACATGAATATAGAGATAATAAATGTGAAATTACAATTATATTATACATATTATTATCATCTTCATATCAAGTGATTATGTTAGAATGACACATTATTTGAATTACTTAAGGCGTCTCTTTGCTTTTCTAGATCTAGATATACTACGAGTCCTCCATCCCAGATTTCATTGCAAAAAACTATATTTTATGATTGTATCAGATGTAAAATTATTGTCAAATTACTATTGTCATCGCATTATTCATATAGTATGTGCTTTACGTTAAATGATACCCCATTATTTATGAAAATACTTAAAATTCCATCTAGCATCAATCTCTGCTAGTTTTGTGATTTTTAGTTTGGGTGGGATTTCTTGTAGGGATTGTTATTAGATCTTAATTATTTTTTCTTTAAACTTTTATCATATTTCTTTTATTTAATAAATTAAGTTTAGGGGCTTGATATAGGATGAGTTAAGATTTTAAATGTCAATTTCGTTAAAATATTTAATTTTCTCCTCATATCAATTGTCGATTCTCTTCAATTTAAAGAAATGAGAATACATAAGTATATACATTTCAACTCCAATTCAATGAAGATTAAAGGATCCAAAATAGTTCAAGCAAAAATAATAATAATAATAATAAATAAATAAAAGAGTCCAAAATAGGGTATTATTTTATATCAAATATTGGTGAGTTCTCCTCAATAATGGTTCTTGCAGTTGCAGCGATGGAGCCAATTTATTTTTTCAATCAGAGCGTATATCAAAGGATAATCAATTTTATGAGAAAAATGAAAAATCTTTCAACAAAAAATTTTAAAAAATTATTTGAGGTAGAAGTCCTCCTGTAACGCCCACTGTTTGCTTTGACGAACATTGTACGTATTTAATGCTTGTGTTGATGTTAACGTGCTATTTACGATTTATGCTAAAGGTTATTAACGTTTTACTTAATAATGTCACAGGTGATGGCCACGAGGAATCGATGTGCTCAAGAGATTCATGTCAAAATTATGCATCTTGACTTATTTTAATGATTTCTTAATAGATGCAATTTTACTATAATTTATTTATGTGTTTTTTTTAGTTAATTTATTTATGTGTTATGAAAATTATATGAAATGATATACTATGTCAATTTATGTGATTTATTAATCATATTCAACATGTGATAAGTTGTAAGAATATAGATATATTAAAAACAAAAAACTAATGTAATATTTATATATCATTTCCTACTATCTATATATATTATGTAATGTTAGTATTAGATGAATGATATCCTATATACTAATAATTATATAGGTATGTATACATAGATATAGATAGAATAAGTTTAATATATCCGGCCACTTAATGGCCAAGATCAAGACATAAGGCAACTTTAGTTGCCGTGGGAAAGTTTCAAATAAAATGAAATATTAACATAATAATAATAATAATAATAATAATAATAATAGTCCAAAAAAAAAAAAAAAACCCTACTTCATTATATGTAGAGCTTTAGGTTTGATTCTTCCATTACCTCCTCTACTTTGTTTTCTTTTCTTTTCTTCTCCACAAAGAACCTGTGAGAATTAAGGTATGTGATTTTATCTTCATATTGGTTGATGACTTTTCTTGATGGGTATGTAATTTCAGAGTATATCTTATATGCATTTGATGAGCGTTTCTTTGTGTTTTCTTCAATTTTAGGTTTTGAGGATGTTTATTTATTTGACGATAATGTTATACTTTAGAGTCAATTGATTAGGAGTGATTTTATAATGAATTTTATTTTAAGATTTTTCATCGTCTGAAAATTTGAGAATTTTGAGTGTCTTTGTATTCCGAAAGGTGTACTGAATTGATAGGATTTTATGTCATGCTAATATTCAGATATATTGTGTGATTATGTGTTATTACTAGATGGCAAGTTTTACAAAATTTATTTGGACAGATTTTAATTAATACGGAATTTTGAGGGAAAACTGTTCACTGCCTTATCATCCCGAGAAATTTGCAACCTTGAATTTAGAACATATGCACATAATTTATTTTATTTTATTTAACTATAAATTTTTAGTAAGCTGTAAATATATGTGTATACAGTGTCTAGGAAATTTTTTTTTAATGTTTTTTCTAATTTCTACAGAATTTTAATTATGGACTGCTCTCTGGTTACTGTTTGCGATCAGATTTTTATAGTCAATTTAGAAAATTTACTTTTACTTATTATTTATTGTTTTTAAGATCTACAAAAATTATTAGGCTAATATTGGCAGGTTAACTTTGTGATTGTAAATCCTTAGCCTCTGAACACTTGTATATTTTAAGATAAAATTCGTTATCTTATCGTAGGTCAGGGCCATCTGATGACTGATAGATTTATTGTGCTAATTTAGAAAATTAGAAAGTCATATCATACTTTACTACTTTAATGAGATAAAATTTATAAAGGTGTATATATGTGTTTTCTACTGTATGGCCAAATGTTACATGATTAGAATGCATGAAATGTGATTTAAAATTCTATAAGTGAACATAGGTCAGAATTGTCAGAATTAGTAATCCAAGGTGATTTATAAGTTAATGTGATGTTTGTTATTTGTTTTGCCATGTAATGATTAAGTGTGATGAGATGCTTTATAAATCAATGTCTTATGCATGGATTAATTATACATATTATTATGAAACGTTTGACATGAACACTCCAAGAAGGTGAGCACACCATGACGCGGGCTTCTGTCACCTTAAAATAGGACAAATTAAGTAAGCAAGCAACTCAAGTAAGTACATTCTCACCTGCAATTTGATAAGAAATGATTAAAATGTTTTATGCTTTTAATGTTTATGAATAAGTGTTTTCTTTGAATGGATTCATTTTACAAAAATCTTAAAAGTTGTTTTTTTTTTTTAATAATGTTTTCATTAAGTGTATCGCTATGCTTATTTTGTTTTATGTAAAAGTATATATATGTGAAACATAACTTAACCCTGTTAAAGGATGTCCAACAAGGTGGACTTGTTATGTTTGGTTTGGGACTACATACCTCTCTCCTCTCATGACAACGCGCCAACGACGTTAATAGTATAATGTCAGGGCCCAAAATGATAAAATGAAAGACTTTAATCTTAAAATATATATATATATATATATGTTGTTATAATATGTATATGTTTATGTTGAAGGATTTTCATAACTTTCTGTGAGAATTTAAATGTACTTACTAAGCTTTAAGCTTTTTTAGGGTGGAAGATGAAGCGGGCATGTGTGCGAGAAACGGTAAATTGGAAACGGAGTTACACCCAGAAAATTATATCTAGAGTTTATTTAATTCCGCATTATGAACTCTTAAAAGGAGATGTTTCAATTGTTTTTATTTCGTTAGATTAATTATGATTTATTGATCACTGGATTACCTTTTATAATAAGTTGACTATTTGCATGTTTGGCATCTATAAATAATTTTAAAAAATAGATAGAAATTCCTGGGATAATACTAGAAATTATGTGTTAAATTTATATTTTTCAGTAATTAATTTATTAGGTTATTAGTTAATGTAACAAGTCCTGTAATGTCCGTGAGAGGGCGTTACGCCTACTCGGTCATAAATGACTCGGTCTATATGTAGGTGCAAAGTCGTAATAGGTCTCTCAGTTCCAATGGTGCATGATCGTGTGCATCTCTCTCCTTGACCGGTCGAGATTTAGGCATCTCACTAACGTATCCCAAATTCAAGCCAACCTTTTCAATTCTGGAGTATTTAGATTAGTTTGAACTGAAATAACTTTGTTATGTTTTTTAGACATATTCAAATTGGCTTTTTCTGGCATGAACGCAATTTCTTTACGTGTCCCATGATCTTTTGTCCACGTGTGAATTCATATTAATGTTCACATACCATAATATATTGGCATGGTTCTTTTGGGTAGCTTAAGCCATAATTTGTTAATTCTATACTGGTTTTTTTCTTTTATTGGTCGTAATAAATAAAGAGCTTGTCTGTCTCTTAGAACGGACACGTTAATTAAATATTACTAACTCCATTTTTATTATATATAAAGATAAATTACTTGTTTGATTCCTAATGTCTATATATATATATTTGAAATTATGATTCAATCTCCAAGATTTTTTGGTTCTTAAATTTTTTAAAACAGTGTAATTTGATCTTTTTTATTAACAAAGGTTAAAAATTGGATAGAGTAAACAATGTTATTACACACGTAAGTTGAATAAGGTAATTTTTTTAATTATTTTTAAACAGTAAATGATGTGTGATTAACGTGATTTTCAATTAAATTTTTAACCTTTGTTAATAAAAAATATATTAAATTATATCTTTTGAAAGTAGAAATCTTTCAGCCACAAGAAAAAAAGATTGAAATATTCATTCATAACTTCATAAAAGAATTAGTGACCCCACAAATAATTTATGCTATATACTATTTGTCTTCATTATTTAGTGAGTTTGACTAGTGGTTTCTAAGACACAAAAAGAGAGAGGGAAGAAAAGATAACCGAAAGTAAAGAAATATAATATTGGCTTGGAATGTCCGTGAACATGTATGGTGACAAGAATTTTGGATTTGAATATATAAAAAATCGTTTATGTAGTTGAAACTTTGTATCAAGGCCATAGATTTCGTTACATGATGAATTTATTGAAAATAATGATGAAAAAAAAAAAAAAAAAACTTTTTTGGGTGTCCCACAAAGTCCTGGCAAGACACACACACACATATATATATATATATATATATATGTGTGTGCGCGCGCGCGCGCTAACATAAATATATTTCGTGGTAAGAGATTCCTTGTACTTTTTCTAAAAAATAATTTTTCTTTGTCTCAATATGCCATCCTTCTAGCTCTGTACGACTTATATTTATTCATTCATGAATAGCTGTCATAATTGGCTTGTATTTGTTTGCCAGTTGTTCCCATTGTCAATGATCAGCAAAACCTTTTCATTAAAAAAAGGAAAATGATTGGATTTCTTGAAATTAAATTAAAGTAGTTGAAAAGATATATGATGAACAAATTCATTGTTTTGTCCTAGCTTTTACACACATACATCCGATGGCCTTTGACAATAGATAACAAGGAATTAAAGCATTTGTTAAACTGATTCATGCATGAGATCAATATATATATACACACACACACGTATTTTCACCATCCACTTGAAGGACGGTCCTTCCATTATAATTTTCTTCTAAATAATTTCAATTTGTAAAAACTTATTTACTTGTAAGTTTATATAAAATTATCTATAACACAACATTATTTTTACTAACTCATCCTTCGTTCAATGAGAAATCGTATGTCACATAATTTTAGATAAAATCATAAGTAAGTCTACTAATTTTTACAAATTGTTTAAAAACAATTTACAACAAAGTGACCGTCTCAACAAAAAGACGGAAGCCTTTTATATATACATATATATATATATATATATATACACACACGCGCGCGCGTCTTGTTCCTCAAGAAAAAACAGAAAACAGCATTTGGGAAAAAAACATTATTAGCTACCAGTTACTAATAATTTGAAATTTTGTTCCTTATTTTTTTTTTTGGTACTTCTTTTTAACAAAAAAAAAAATATATAAGACTCCTAACTCAATAATATAATTATATCAGTATACCAAAATTTTTCACAGCGTTCCTATTAAAAGGAAAAAAAAAAAAAAAAAGATTCTAGCTCTAGCAATGCAATCTACGGATCTAGGCTGATAACATGTACCATTTGTAGACGTACTGGAATACGGTTTCATTGGCTAATTTCCAAGATATAGTATTTCAAAAAAAAAAAAAAAAAGGTTATGTGTTTTATTTTTCCAAGTTTTTAACATTACTAGTAAGGGTGAGAACGAGCTAGTTGTAGTTAATGTCCACTACAAACAAATAAGTAAATACTATTCTTACGTAAATATTTTACTAAATAATAAGCTTTTATAATATTCGAAGTAACTAATAAGTACACTAAGTAAATAGAAAATTTATCAAGTAAAGAATAAATTTAATAATTAACAGGTAAATATTTACTGATAATTTTTTTGTTTACTGCAATTTATTCTGAAATTTTATAAAACCCATTATCTACTTTAATTATTTTTATAAAAGTACATTGCACGTTGTGGTCATAAAATAAAAAATAAAAAAAAAAACTGTGTATTACATGTTACTTAAATGTCTATTTAGGAGTCATGTTTTAAAAAATGTCTAAGTTTTTTTTTTTTTTAATAATTTGTAAAAATGTCTAGAACAGTACCTATAAACCACTATTACCCTTTAGTAAGGGATTGAAATAAAACAAACAAAGAAATGTTAAGAAAGAAAACAAATAATAATTATAAAATGGAAATAGTAAACCAACATTAAAAGTGTTATATAAAGACGCAATAAATCCTTCAAAATCTAAAAAATATTTTTTTTTTTAGGAAAATTATCATTCAAATTAAAATTAGATACAATTATTAATACTAAAGATGAAATAACCATGTGATACAAGAGACAACCTTAATTAAGATCGATTCTATCAGTAAAATCTGATGACGCTCAGTGAGGAAGACATAAGCCGAGACTTGATAACGGGAAAATTCCTTGAATTCCTCACAATTTTATAATCGAACATGTACAAAGTTCTTTTTAAAAAATCATCTATAATCGATAGAATATACCGATCGATCAAGAGATAATCACTAGTAGCACAGAGACTGCACCAACCTCCGCATGGTCATAATACTAATGGAACACATACACACAAATAAACAAAATGGAGGTAGGGGAACTACCTTCTTAATTTCAAAATTAAGACTAAAACTCAAAAATACAAGCATAGATATGAAATAATATCGACTGTTAAATTCTCGCCCTACATGAAACAACCACTCATCTTCGCACAACACAACTCAAGGAAATCAATCTGCTCGATTGGAGGTAAAAGATTGCCGCACTAATAATCGTATCACTAAGGTCTCGCCAAATCCTAAATTATGTACAAGCTTTCCGGACTATATCTAATCGAGAAACTCCCAACTAGAACCCTTCAACCCCATCTACACTGAAATCACCAAACTGCCGATCACCTTCGCTAGCCATAGTGGCGGCAGCGGTGGAAGTCCCATGCAAATATAAACCTAGTATAAAAGCAATTTGAGAGAAAAATGGGAAGAGAGAACATATACTCTTTCTTTAAAAAATAAATAAATAAATTTACAAAATCTAAATAAAGATAGACTACTATTGAAAAAGAATAAATATTATTCAAAAAATGACGATAATGATCCTTAAAAAATTATGAGCTGCAACGAAAGTGAGAAATTAGAATTATCGTAAAGAAGTTTAAAAAAAAAAAAAAACATTATCTTAGTGATATAGTTATTATCATAGAGAAATACACAATTTCATACAGTATTTAAACTTTAAAATTAGCTATTAAACAAGACCAATAATAATGGAAAAAGGCGTTATCATAATAACATTATAACTGTAAAAAGAACCTAATTCACTTACGAAAATAGGTTTTTAAAGAGCCTAAATCATACTTACAAAATACGTTTATAAAGAACCTAAGCATGCATTTTGTGCTAAAGTTTGGATTGTCGAATTTATATTTGAATTGATTATGCGTTTATCGAGTTGTTTGAATTACTGAAATTAAAAATTATAAAAAACTTGAAATGTGAACTGAAAAAAAAAATCAATATGGAACTTGTTTTGTTCGTTCTGAAATTCTATGTAATTTAAAAAAAAAAAATCTCATTTAGACTTGTTTATGCAAAATTATGAATTTTTAAAATTTAAGTTACAAAACTATGTGAATAGTAAAGCTAAGGGAAAAAAAACAAAAATTGGATTGCAATTTTAAGGTTTGAATTGTGTGTCCAAACATCCCTTAAATGAAACTAAAAAAATATCATTATAATAATCAATTAGGCATTAAGATAAAGATAACAACAATGACAAAAAAATAAATAAGGAAAAATAATGAATCATAGGGAAAATTGTGTTCAATATAGTAAAATGACAAAATGAATATTACAAACGATTGTTTTTTAAAAAATAGACGTTCACACAGTATAATAGAAAAATGGATATATTCTAAAATGGGTGTCTTAAAAAAAGACATTTTGTATAAATATTTCTTATTAATTTCCTCTTCGGCATTGGCATAAGACTATTTTTTTGTACGAATTTTAATAGAAATATTGTACCATAAAGAGATGAATCCTCTGTTGACCAATTTAATTAGGTTTTTGAACTATGAAATCTTATGGAATCCTAAAGTTTTATAATAGTATTCATTTAAACAATTAATTTTTTTTTACTTTGTGATTACTAAACTGTAAAAGACAAATAGTTTTATTTTCAATAATGTACAAAATAAAAAAAAAATTCAATTGTTAGTTTACAATTGTTTTAATTCTACCAATTAACTACGGCTTAGAGGACATATATGAGAAGGAAAATTATGGAGGGAAAGGGTTTGGTATGAAGTCTTAAAATCGAAATTTATAAGTGTTTTTATTTTTATTTTTTATTTTGTAATAAATGGGAGTCATTTGCCATGCAACAGTAAAAAATAAAAAATAAAAAATAAAAAAAAGTAAATTAATATATTAGTTCAGAAAGAAAATTCAAAGAAAAAGAAAACGAAAAAAAAAAAAAAGGGTATCTGTGGTCAAATTTGCGAACACAATATTGTAGAGAATTGTAACAGAAATATTTTGACGAATCGGTATGTGCCACTCAAAATTAAAAATTTCGATCGAAAAACCGAACCGACAAAAGCCATATTCAATGCTATTTTCGGTTTCACAATTTGGTCTCAGTTTGAAACTGAAACTGACCGAGTGCATAAAATTTATATATATCATATTTAGTAGTTTACTATATTTAGTGTTTAATCATTGAACTTTGAACTTTTTTTTTTTTTAGATTAGCAACAACGTCAATGTGTTAGATGTTGTCAAATTTGATGTTCATAACTATTGCGCTAAAAAAGTAATGAGAACTACAAAACAAACCACCAAAATATGAAAAGAAAAAAAAAAAAAAAAGAGTCTGGTTACTACATGTATATTACCTGATTACTTTCACGTTTCCGTCCCAAAAAACCTAGTAAACCCACTAAAACTGATCGAGTAAAACTCAATTTTACTCTGAACGGTCTGGTGCTTGGTTTTCTGTATTGAAAGCCGACAAGTTTGATTTGATACCGAAACCGACAGTGATAAAAGAAATCAAAAGAAAAAATTATCTGAATAAAATACATTAAAAAAAGTAAAATTTTATAGAGGTAAAAGAAAAGCATAAAGTGAAGACAATGGAATAAAAACCAATAAAGAAGGGGTGTAAATTCTAGGGAAAAAAAGGGGTATATAAATAAAAATGGAAGAAGAAGAAGAAGATTGGCAGCGGCGGGTCTCCGTGTTGGTATTCAACTCTAAGGAGTCTCAATGTTACGCCGTGATGAAGAACCATGCAGAACTTTTCAAATCTGGCTGGTCTTAAAAACGTTGGTGGACCACCAACTAATTTATTCACATTTGTCATATTAGTAAGACATCAAGATAGCCACCAAAAAAAAAAAAAAGAATATTGTTATAAAAAAACTCTTTAATGGCAGTCTTCGCTCGTTTATCATTGCGATATTGTGTCCTTTCTTTTTTCTTTTTTTTTTTTTTCCTCTTTTCCTTAGGTGGCTTAGTATTATTATTGGTATTATTTTTGGATTCGCACAAGATAATACAAAGATTTTTTTTTTTCAAGAGATAGATCGACTACAAAACTTTTGAGAGGAAATATCCCTATGGATCCACAAGTGGATCTCATTAGTAAGTTACAATTTTTAGACGATTTCTGATTAATTGTTACTTCGTTTTATTCCCTCTATATATATATATATATATGTTTGGTGCTTCATCTCAAACTCAAATTATTTATCTCAGTTTTTATCTTTTTTTAAAAAGTTAATAAAAATTATAACTCGTTTTTAAAAAGTCAACCAATTCTAATTTAAAATTTCAACTCCAACTGTAACACCAAATGAAGACTAAGTATTATAAGTGACGCGATCCTTAAAAAAAAAAAAAGTATTAGTAACGCCATCAGGAAAAAAATAGTAAAAGCAAAGAAGTTAAAATGATTTTATTTTTTAGCGAGAATTGTATGTAAAATTATGTTGTGACTTATTCATAATTTTGGTCATCAGAGGTTTTTTTAAAAATGACCTCTTGGTAAAATATTTAATTGGTAAAATTTTTGTTATTATTATTATTATTATTTTGTAGAACATAAGTTTGTATAGACAAATGTAAAATGTAGAGGAAAAATAATGTTGCTCGGTTTTTTTTTTTTTTTGATAATTGTAAAAGAAAAGGTTGGTTTTTCTTTGTAAATAGTGGGATTAGTTAATCAAGGATAAACCTAGGTTCTATAAGATCATTAACACAGTTCAACTAAGAGGTGTTACTTCAAAGGACGGGAGATCTAGTAGACTGTCATTCTAGTGAATATTTATCTCCCTTTTAAATGCTAATGACATGCTTATTAAACCATAAAATAATGTAATAGAAAAACGTAATAAGATTGAAAAGAAATATAATTATACAAAATTGAGAATTCTAATTTCTTTTTTAGTGTTTATTTTTAATGATGAGATGCAATATCTAATCTATGCACTCTCGTAGGGATGGCAACGGGGCAGGGTAGGCACAGTTATGCCTCCCCCACCCCTATACCTGCCTCCTTTTTATCCTCCATATCTATCTAATTTAACGTGGGTGTAGGGGCGGGTAATACCCATTAGGGATACTATATCCATAGTTTACCCATTTGCTCATCAATAATTATTTAAAAAAAAAACAAAAAAAAAACCTCTATTAACATTTTTGTAAATTTTAACAACATAGTCATAGTGAAAATGAAATGGAAATATTAAAAATAAATCCAAACTTCAAAAATCCATAAAACTAAATTCATAAAGCAAATTAAAACATTAAAACACTAACTTTATTCTTCTTCTTTTATAAGGGAATATATGCGGGTAGGTGTGGATACGGGAGAGCTTTCCCCACCCTCGTCCCTCACTCGCTTGGGTGATTAATCTTAACCCCCATACCCAACTCCACACTCATATTCTTTCCTACATACCCACCCCATGAGAGGCAAGCACCCATGGATACCCTTAACCGTGGGCAAAAATGCCATCCCTACACTCTCATCTAACACCGTTGTATTGTGTAGCTGGTCAAAGCACATTTTACGTGATCTAGCAAATAGCGCATTATATAAAGGTTCCTTAAAAAAAAAAAAAAAACATTGATATACAGTAAAAAAAAAAAAAAAAAAAAAAAAAACCTTAGTTTCATTGTAAAGGTTCCAATGCATGCAGTAAAATCAAAAAACAAAAAAAACAAAAACAAAAACAAAAACAAAACACAGAACAAAACAAAAACAAAGTTTTTGGCAAGTTTATATTATTTAGAGATGTCAAACTAAAGGAAATAGTTTAATAATTACTTTCCCTAGAAATGTCGGGTAAGCCAATAAATTTTTTTTCCCTGCCGCAGTAACTGAAAACTATGTCGTTTCTTAAAAGGCAGAATAACTAAAACAGCCCTTGTGTGTGGTCTAAGTATCCTCTTTTATCATATAAATGTGTAATATATCCCATGTGTTTGTAAAGTCTGTCATAAAATACGTACTGTAACAATTACAATTTTAATAATATCTAGATTACTATTACCAATATCTTTTAAATATGACAATAAAAATTAAATAAAATATTTTTTAAAAAAATGATATATATATATATATTCCATACAAACAAATGTATCAATTATTTTGAATATTTTTTTTCAAAAGTTTTATGATTGATTTTATTTACTAGTTTAGTTTAATCATGTTTTAAATTATATTCTTAATATACGCTAAGAAGGATAAACTTGGTATTTCCAAAAATTTAGTTGCTTTAATGGATATTTTATTACTGGTTTTACATGATATGTGGATATTATGGATATTTAAATAATATAAGATAGACAAAAGTGATATTTAGACTAAATAGAATGAGTATTTTTAGCATTTTCCCTTGTTAAACTCTAAACAAAACACCTTACAGATATGTCTCATAACTGTTAATGCATGCCTTTTTCAAGTTGGAAAAGGCAATAAATATTCAGGCATGAAAACTGATAAGAAATGCAAGTTATCTACAACATTTCCTCTATACCAAGTGATTTGATGCGATAAGTACATAATCTTTTTTTTTAAACTAATAAATTTATTTATAAAAAATTGCATTTCATTAATTAAAAAGTACGGTTCATTTATCACATAAAATAAGATAGCTTTTTATCCATCATCAAGTAAATATAGGTAGCTCTTTATCCAAAAAAATAAAATAAAAGTAAATATAGGTTTAGCATATCACCGCAAAAAAAAAAATAATAATAATAATAATAAAGAAAAATAAACAGGGTACAGCATTAATAAAATAAGACGAAATGATTTCCCTTCTAGATCTATGTTACATTAATTGTAAAAAAAAAAAAAAAAAAAATGAAGGGCCAGAGTGACTTTCTATATAACGACAATTTCATTTTTCTTTTTGACCTTTGAACTTTAGTATGTCTCACTGGATTTAAAACATTGGTACTTATAACTTTTAAACTTCAAATCATTAACAAAAACATGTTTAAAATTTTTAATTGTTGACAAAAATATGCCTTTAAAATGTTTAAAATTTTTAATTGTTGACAAAAATATGCCTTTAAAAAAATTTTTTTTTTTCTATTTAAGACTGACTAATATTATTTTAGTTTGTGAACTTTAAGATATTTACAACTTTACCTTGAACTTTGAAAAAATAATGCTGACCCTCTTTGAACTTTAAACTATTGACAAGAACACGTGTTTTGTCTTCTTCTATTCACTTAAAACTAATGTAACGCTAATTTCAGTAATAAAAAAATTAATTGGAAGTAAAATTTTGTTATTCCAAAAATAACTTTATAAATCTATTAAAATTTAAGGTTCTGAATATGAAAGGTCCTTTAAGCTTTCTTCATTTTGCTTTTAATTAAAATTTTGAATACAAATCTTGTGAACTTGTTAATTATTTTCAGGCATTGGTATATTATCTCTGTGTTTATTCTCATTGTCTTATATCCGTTTATGTGTTGTTGGCTTGTTTGGGTGTTTTAGTTCGTTAACCTCCTTTTTGTTGGGACTTTTGGGTTCATGAAGATGCACGTTTCAAAAGGAAAAATAAAACGTTAAATCTGTTCTTGTTTCATTTTTTATCGTGTCAAACGGTTTTGTCTAGCTGTTCTCTGTTTTTTATTTTTATTTTTATTTTTTTTAACTCTGTTTGGTGATTCAACTCAAACTTAAATTTTTCATTTCAGTTTTGTCTTTTTTTAAAAAATCAATAAAAATTTTAACTAGTTTTTAAAAAGTCAATCAACTCCAACTTTAAAATTTTAAGGTGTTTTAGTTCGTTAACCTCATTTTTATCATATCTTTAAGGTATTTTTGTAATAATAAAACTTTTAGTTCAAATTAAATTTTTATTATTTTTAAATAGTGTCAAATCAGTATTAAGTGACAAAATTGATTTTTTATTTTGCTAACAGCTTTCAAGAGGTGTAAGCATTAGTTTTCAAAATTTAGAAAGCAACGTTACATAGACACTAAAATTATTTTGGGGGGACAAAAATAAAATTTATCCGAATCATAAATTTGGGCAAAACATGATAAAATGAGTGCTAACAATTTAAAGTTCGGCGGGGTGTTGACACTAGTTTTCAAAGTTCAGTATAGACAAAAGTTATAAGCTAAGAACAATAAAGTTCAGAAGCAAAGAAAAAAATTATTCTTTCTATATAATAATAAAAAAAATTAAGAGAGTTAAAGTCACTGAACTTATAACTTTTTGACTTTCATTTGCCTAACCTTGGCACAATCCCAAGTACCCTTTTTTTCCTCTCTAGAAAGTCGTCAATTCGAGTTTGAAACCTTCAATGTATCCTACAACACAAATCTTGACAGTAATAGCACTGCTTTTTTGTCAACCATTAGATGGTAAACACCACTAATACAAACATGATTAGGCTACTACATTCTCAGAATTGGAACATAAAATTACTGGTTAATAATAAATTTCAAATTTATAGTGTATATATACAATTAATTAAACTATTAACTAGATTCCCATGACTAGCTAGTGATCATTCCAAATTGCAAATTAATCTTTAATGCACGGACCTTAGACGGCGATTCTCGTTCAAAATCTCAATGATTAACAGTTAATTAACTTAATCTTAATCAATCATCAACTTTATTTTATTGGAGAATCATATGTCTTTGTTTTTACTAGGAGCAAAATAGTTGCTTTTAGAACACGAAAGCCAACACATTTGGCAAAAATTCAAGCGATAAGGACAAATCAATCAACCGGCCTAAAAACATTGTTGGTGCATTGAGCCTGGCCAACATTACAACACAAATGTTTCATATATATATATATAAAGGACAACACACACACACACACACACATATATATATATAGACAAATACAATATTGAAAAAGCTATTTGGGCGACTGAATTAACACCACTTTTGCTAAGGCATGCATGTTTTTAATGTGAACCCAAAAGTTTTAAGATAAATACTTGATATTGTAGGAGTGACTATTTGGTGAGACATATTCTGTAACTGGGGACCCATATCAGCCTAACAACATGATACTGTTTTATTTGGGTAAATTGTGTGCTCAATGATTTGAATTCATTTAATGGTTTACCATGATTCGCTTTTCCCTCTTGGTTTAACAATTAAAATAGATAAATAACTTTTGGTCTTTTCTGTAGAGGTCCTTAGAATCTGTTTTTAATTTCATAGATCCAAAAACTATTTTTAAAAGTATTTGGATCATCTATTAGAAGAGTTTTACATAAAATTAAATAAGAAAAATAAAAATAATAAGAGAAAACAACTATTTAAGGTAGAGAAGATGATCCACGGATTAACAAGAGAGTGTGAGGAGCAGTATAAGTTCCCATATAAATATAAGCTATCATTTGCAAAATCAGATAAGTTGTCTACTACTAACAAATCACTTAAATAAAAGGATTTCCTAAATTAAAATAGATACAAATAAAATTTAAAATTTCCAAATAAATATAATTTAAAAAAAATAACTTCTCTGATATGAGATAATAAAAGTTTCCTCAATACTTTAGCTCTCTGGTGCTTTCAATTAAAGTCACGAATTATGACTTCCAAAAAAAAAAAAAACTCTTCAAAATAGATTTAAAATCTTGTATTAGAGATTCAATAAGATATTATAAACCTCACTTTAACATTTTCATTATTAATTAAAAAAATTTAAGATCATTTTGGATCATTAAGCTATTTTAAAATATCAGTATGACTTTAAAGTATATATACTTTAAAGCTATTTTTATAATTTTGTTTGCCTCATTATTTCATTTCAACTCAAACTGTACTCTTTTTTGTCTTTTTCCCAAAAAGTTTTTGTCTTTTTCCCAAAAAGTTTTTTGTCTTTTTTGAAAATTCAAAAAAATTTACTATTACAACTAAAATATTTCAACTTAAATTAACCAACCAAACACTCTAATAATTTTTGTTTATCTTCTTTTACTAAGGGCCCGTTTGGTTCGCTAGTTTGAGTTGAAATATTTTAGTTGTAATAGTAATTTTTTTTGAATTTTTAGAAAAGACAAAAAACTTCTTGGGAAAAAGACAAAAACTTTTTAGGAAAAGACAAAAAAAATTTGAGTTGGAACGGAGATGAACTCGCGAACCAAACGGGCACTAAATAAAGGCAAAAACTTTCTTAGGTATATATAATTATCTGATGGGTATATTTTGATTAAAGAATGATGTAGATTCATGCACCAATTTATTAAGGTACATAGAATTGGTTGACATTCTTCAAATTTTGAAAGCATTTGTTTTATCCTCATGACATTGATTTCGCTCCTTTAATTCCCTCCGTTATGATGCATTTGTTATTTAATTCGAGATGGCATTTTCAGTCCCTTGTCAAGCATGGGCTATGACGTATCTGTGGGGCATATATTATGAGGTAAGATTCTTGGTGTTCTGTGGTTTCAAAAATGCAGGAACTAAAGGTTGAATAACAGATGAGGACAATATTGAAAATAGACAACACTTACAGAAAAACATCGCTACGGAAACTTCAATTTTTGAACTTAATAGTCCCAATCTCAAAGTTCTAGCAATTTCAAACGGATGACCTTTTTTTTTTTTTTTTTTTGCCAACACAAATTTTATGTCATTTTTTTTAATTGGTAAATGATGAGAATAGATAATTAACATACGTTAAAGATTTTTAGCTCATTACAACTATGTTGGTATCCATGAGCAATTTCATCCCATAACAAATTTTTTAGATCAATATTATCCAAAAAAATAAAAGTACAAACTAATATTTAGGAAGAAAAAATTAATAATTCTTAAAAAAAATCTTATCGCAATAACTGAAAAAACTTTCAAAAGAAAAGAAGCTTAAGTATGTAGTATAAACACGTAAGATAACCAAACACTACTATAAAATATGAATTCCACAACAGAGTTTTCAGGACCGTTTTTAAAAAAACGATTGTGAAAAGTACACCAAAAACATGATGCAGAAATGGATTTCCGAAAACGGTCATGGAAGTCGAGCTTCCATGACCGTTTTTTGGCTTCCACGACCTTTTCTCAAAAATGATCGTGAAAAATCCACTACAAATTCACACAAAACCAAATCATGCCCTCATTTTTCCACATCAGCACCGCAGCTGCAATAACCAAAATTAGATCAAAACGCTCCAAAAATAGTCACTACACCACAGTTGGACTTCGCCACCACCATCTACCATCCATTAATCTCTCTTGTAAGTGATCACTAACTTCTTTTTGTTGTTTTTCTCTGTATTAAAACTTATGATTTTATGTTTTGTATATTTTTGGGATCGCATTTTAGAGCTTATATAGAAATAAAAATCCTCATTCCCTTCCCCATTCTCTCTCGCGCCTCTTTTACTTTCACCTCCAAACTCTCTCTCGAAACCCATCTCTTCCACCATTACCCTTCCTTCCATTCTCTCTCGCGCCTCTCCCTTTCTCTCTCGCCTCCAATCTCCGCGGGCTGCAACTCTACCATTCATTCTTTCTCATGCCTCTTCTTCTCTCTCTCTCCTCCACTTGCCGCAGTGACTCCTCCCTCCAATCTCTTCCTCGAAACCCATCCCCTGTCACTTGCCCCGTAACTGAGCCACCCTCACCCACTCCCGTATACTTGGTAAGTCTCTCTCTCTCTCTTGCACCACATATATTATAGAAGTTCATTTGGTTGATTGTAAACATGATTTTAGGTGATTGTTGATTATGTTTACGATTTTGGGTGATTGTTTTTCGGAAAAAAAGTTTTGATAACTTCATTATATTTTTGCACATTACATGTTCGACAAAATACTTGTTTGGATGAGAATTAGTTTTAAATTGATTTAAAATATTTTGGTGAAGATTTGGTTTAGATTGTTTTCCGAAAATTGTGTTGATTTTGTGATTAATGCTTTTGCATATTACATGTTTGACAAAATACCCGTTTGATTAGATTGTGTGTCTTTTACATAATTAGGTTAAGATTTTTTTAAAATTGATTTAAAATATCACAAGTATGATTTTGTATGATATTTACATGTTTGGGTGAGGATTAGTTTTATATTGATTTAAAATGTTTGGGTGAGGATTTGATTTGAATTGTTTTCCGAAAAAAATTGTTGATTTTGTTATTTATGCTTTTGCAAATTACATGTTCGACAAAATGCCCGTTTGATTAGATTGTGTGTTTTTACGTAATTATGTTAAGATTTTGTTTAGATTGATTAAAGATATCACAAGTATGATTTTGTATGATTTTTATGTATTTGGGTAACATGATTGTAGGATGATTTATTGTATGATTTTGTGTTTTTTACGTGTTTGGGTGTAGAGTTGTATTAGATTGATTTAAAATGTCACAAGATAAGGAGGATGTGCCTATGACTTCTCAAATTGAAAAACCACAATGAACAAATACACCCAAATTCAATCCTGACGAAGATGGTAAACGAAAAGCGACTCTTATGAGACGAGTCCATCTTGTTAGGAAAAGGGAAGAAAGAATTCAAGTTTCGTTCAACGCTAAAGGGCAACCAACAGGGAGGGGATGAACTATAGAGTTGGATTGGAGTGCTCGCTCAAGAGCACATTCCCATATGGATAGCTGACTTTAGAAGTACTGATTTAGCCCCAAGAAAAGAAAGAGTGTGGGTGAAAGTCATACTTCTTTCACTGTGGAACTTTCATTTAAAAACCAACATTAAAGTTATGCATAGAGTTCGCCAAAAATTTTAGATATGATCTTTACTAGGCTTTTGTCAAGGGTTATATTGATGAAGAAAGTGTGTGGGAACGACGACCCAAAGTGATGAAAAATTGCCCCTCCATAAGTCAGGATGATTAGCAAAGATTCATTACATATTAATGTTTGTTGGAATTCAAAAAACTATCAGAACAAAGATGCAAGTTAAGAAAGAGAAGCAAATACAAATCAACGAAGAGGCCGAGACGGATATAGAAAACGTGATCAAAAACTTGTATATGAATTACTTAGTTTGGTGCTTTCACAGTATATTATACTTTCTATTTTTACCTCTATGTTTACTAACGGTAATTAATAAACTAGAGTTTGAGATGATAGGAGAATGGCAAGCATGACATAATTTGTGGCTGAAAATGCGCGTCAAACCTAGTGGAAAGTACAAGAATCCATCATTTAGGATTGTTGGCGATATGATAGTAAGTATAAGAATCCATAGTCTATGATATTCTTATTCATACAACTTTATTTACGGGTTCATGATATGTTCTCTAATTCTTACAAGAGGATTTCAGTTAACAGCAGACACAAGGAAGTTTCAAATCTGTGAGGACTAATGACATATTGAACAAGTCATTAGGCAATAACGAACATTTGGGTCAGAATTTGGGTCGGACCTGTGGTCAATCTAAGTTTTTCATGCAGTCGCATTACTTCAACATTATGCAAAGTTCAAGGGATAATGTTGAAGTAACGACAGTGAAACAACAGCTTGCTGCGTTGAAAAGAACTATACAGGAACTTTACACAAAGCATGGTATTAACCAAGAAACTATAGCTGAAGAGAATACCAAACCGACTGCTAATTAACACAATAGCTTCAAGGCTAGTTGCACCCAAAATGAAAAATAACCCAAGGTTTCAAATTTGCAACCCACGCTGAACGTAAGTAAGGAATGCCAACTCTTTCTTGATGATACAATTAATGGTGGAGATACACTTGTTGTAATTGACAGTGCGTACATAGATTGTGTTCCAACCGACACAGTCCATGGGATTCCTTTAGGTGAGGAGAACATGCGAATGACAATTATAGTCTCAAAACTAAAACGAGCACTCCTACTTATTCCGACAAACGAACCAACAATTATTGAAGAAGCTGTCGGTGGGTTGCTTGGCCGAAAAGATTCATCGTCATTGAAACGAGTCTGAGCCAGGCAAGTCAAGGTCCTAGTCATGTTCCCGACTGAGAAGTTGAGGAAAACAAATGCATCAAAAAGAGAGCAGGGAAAAATAAACTACAGTCACAACCTGAGGTACAACAACAAACTGCACAACAACAGCTACCTTCATTCAACTTTAGTGAAATTCCTTTTCACTTGAGACCGTTGGCATACTATGCACAATGTTCCATGCATGAGAGATTGTAAATAGTGTGCCCAACACAACAGTCCATCAGTGGCAATAACATGCCTATATATGTTGGGTTCAAAGATTTATACCATTTCATAACATTTCAAGAAATTAGTACAAATAATATAATGGTTTACATCATGTAATAGATATATCCTTAAACAGTACGTATTTTTCCTTATTAATCTTATGTTGTTTTTCGTAACAAGTTTGACTAATTATTTTGTAGCTATTTAGCGGAATGTTGTGAAAGAAAAAATGTTGATCAACGGTTTTGGTTTATTTCTCTAATCCTTGTCTCACCATTTCAACAGAAGGTAGATCGCGAAGTCTACCGTAAAGAGAGAGCCAACAGTATTTTATGGATTTTAACAAATGCACCGGAAGGAAAGTTATTTCTAATGCCATGTAATAGTGACTAACATTGGATCTTGACAGTTATTGATCCGTGGGATAATTCGGTCATGTATTTTAATCCTCTAGGAAATGAACCGGGTGATAATTTTGAAAACCTAATTTAGCTGTAAGTATATTTTTATATTCTAAACTGTGATTTGACATCATAATATTATTGTCTTAATTATTTTGAACTTTGTTAAATTGTTAGGGTACTTAATGACTGGAAGATTTTGGTGGGAAAAGGAGTAAGAAAGTGATGCAACTACAAAACATTGATTGATATTATTCGATGTCCTCTACAAGAAGGTTTTGTTGAATGTGGTTATTTTGTTTTAGCCTTTATGTGAGAAATAACCTTGATTCTCGATGAACTATCCTTACTTTAAAGTAAGGATTTTTATATTGACGTTGACATGAGTTTAGTAAGACAAGAGTAAGCTAATTTTGTAATGCGGTTCATCCAATACAATTATAAGAAAATATATAAATTTTGTAATGTAGTGTATGTTTTTGTAATAATTGTTGTGTATTGTAACACAAAATTAATTAAATATTAACTATTATTTTAATCTGGGCTGTACAATGGATAACACACAGGATTTGCCACCCGTGAGAAATCACATGAATTATGAATTTTTTTTTCAATGTAAACTTTCTACGACCGTTTTTGATAAAAATAGTCATCGTATGTTATCATTCCACGACCATTTTTTCTGAAACAGTCGTGATACGTTAATCTACCATGACCATTTTTAGAAAAAACGGTCGCGGAATAATAATTTTTCACGACGGTTTTTTTGTAAAAACTGTCGTGGAATTGCCATATCTACCTCTCATTTGGTGTCAGTTTTGTCTATTCCACACAGTTAAAAAACCGTCGTAAAATCCAAATAGATTCCACAACTCTGGATACCATGACGGTAAAAAATTATCGTTGTATCCTCTTTTTGTACAAGTTAAAAATACATAAAATATTCATTTACTCTCTTATTAAAAAGTAAGCCATGTTAGGGTCTGTTTGTGAGAGGTTTTAAAATTTGGAGATGTGTTTTGGTTTGGAAATCATATGTAATTTTTGAAACGTTTGTTTGGGAAAAAAAAATTTTGTTTGAAATGAAATAATATAAAATCTTAAAATATCTTCGGGAAAAAAATTAATATGAACAAAGTTATGGATTAAAAAATTCAATTTTTGCAAAGTTACAGATTTAAATCAATTTTGTTATGTGCCTTATTTCGTTTGTCTCGAAATTCTATATAATTTTAAGAAAAAATCATCTCATTTGGATTTGAAATAACAAAATTATGAACGTTTAAAGTTTAAATTTATTGCAAACATTTAGTGACCATTTGGTATCACTTTTGGAGATGGTGTTTTGGAGGTCAAAAATGACTTGAGTTTTGGATATATGCATTCGGTGAAAATAAACTATTTGGAGTGAAAATATGTAAAAACTTGGAAAGTGTTCGGGAAAAAAAATCTACAATATGGATATTGTTTTATTACTCTCTTAATTCTATGTAATTTGAAAAAAAAAATATTATTTAATTTTTACTTAAATAATAAAGTTATAGATTTTTAAAATTTAAGTTTTTTTATAATGTTTACAAGAGTTAATAGTAAAATTGGAGGAAAATGAAAAACCGTTGAAAAACCACTTTTTTAAAAGTAATCCCAAATAAACACTTAGAGATATAGATAATAAAAAGTAATTTTGAATTGAAAAAAAACAAAAAGAAAAAAAAAATCTTGAAACCAGAAGCTATTTTCAATATATATATATATATATATATCCGGGAAAAAGAATATATGGTCCATTCCATCAAAATCAATACGAAAAAATGATTAAATTAAAAATCAATATAAATTGATTTAAATCAGGCATCTTAACCCCACATATATGGCCCCACTATATGGTCTGTGAGATGCAAGTGCCCTGGCTCCAGAGAGGCAAACAACAATGCTCGATTTAGTATTGAAATCCACAAAATTTACCACCAAAATGTTCAACACCGTTGTCTTTAATCCGATCCAACTAATATTAATCACGAATAACAATTCGTTCCATTCTTGTGAGTCAAGCACAATCAAAATGACTGAAAAATATATTTTGAGTATCAATAATGTTTAACATTATAATTAAAAAGTGAGTTTCTAATATGTAGATTTTATATTAATAATACTATGCACTTTTTATTAGTGTCCACTGTTAATTAATACGATGCACTTTAATTAATCGAGAGTGGGTTTCTAAAATACATATTTTATATTAATAATATGATGCACTTTTTATTAGTATGCGCTGTTACACATAATTGATTTCTTAAAAATTATTCAATTCGACATTTTGAAAATTAAAAAATGTTCAATTGCCTAATCATAACTCACGAATTAGGGCCATATTCACGTGAATTGTGATGAAAAATCTTGTAAAAAATCTTGTGTTAGAAGATATCTTATCTACCATATACAGAACCAACCAACATGAGTTTCACATGAAGCTCGCTATTATCCAAGTACTCAACGGCTTATTACACCTACCATGATGTGTGTGTGTCTATATACATACACACACATATATATATATATATCACATATATCATATATTAATCTAATATCAACCTGATTTACCATTTGTTTAAGATCACTGATCTAACGGGTTGGTCTAGCTCACCAACCCTCACAAATGATAAATGAGAGACAATATTTTTTTAAGGAGAAAGAGCCGAAAAGCATTTTTAAATAGATAACATAACATTTTAAATATAGTAATAAATAACATAATCAGATTTATGACCACAGAATATTTTAAAATCCCTTCCTCCTTCCTTCACTCTCTCTCTTTCTCTCCTCCTCTCTCTCTCTTTCTCTTACCTGAGACTGTATATGTAAATTTGTTATTAAAAATTAATCATGAATATGTTATTTACTAAAAAATTTAAGGATTTACTCAAAATTCCACGAATTTACCCATAAATTTATGTTATAATTTATTATCTTTTAAAAAATCTGTTGTAAACTTTAGATGTATCTATAAAATATGTTACGTATGGTACAATTTTCCCACTTTTTATTGGATACTTTTCCTTTATCCTAGTCAAGGTTATCAAAGTTTTCAAAGAGAGATGATATCCGAAAGAATATCAGGCATAATAAATAGTAAGGTGACTATTACTATACTAATTGTCTAGCTAGATTGCTAAAGTTTGAGCCTACGGGCTCGTTTGATAATTTAACTCAAATTGTACTTTTTCATCTTAGTTTTTGCTTTTTTCTGAAAAAGTTTTTATCTTTTTTTAAAAGTTAACAAAAATTTTCAATTCAAACCGTATTTTTTCAACTCAAACTCATTCACCAAACGGACTCTACATTAATTTGGACCCAAATATATAATATCACCTTGAAACCAATATATTGGTTCAATCTTTCTTAATATTCCGTTTGCTTGGTCCAGTAACAGAACATATTGGTATTGAGTGCACTATATATGTAGTTTATCTAATTTTCAATTTTTTAAAAATGTGAAACTTGATTTCATATATAATTTGTTTCCATATCAACGTCCATTGAAATTAAAATTAAAATATTATTAGATTTTAAACATGAGAATTCTTACTTAAATCTCCCTCCGTCACGCTGAGGTAATTAATACCCCGTACTAGGATATCCATTGACAACGTACGTCGTTCTTTTCACCTAGACGCCGCTGAAGAGAGAGTAGAATAGGAAAAAGACAAAAGATATCTCTTCAACATATTCTCCAAGATTTTGCAACGTTGGGCTGCAGGTAATTGATTTGGACAACCCGTGATTTAGAGGAAGATTGATTAAGCTGATAACGTATATATAGAATATTAATTTCGACCATGACATGTATATTTCTTCACTAAATGCTCTGGATCTATGTCCCTACTATCAATATATCACCTAAATAGAATTAAATATGATATAAATGGAGAGAATTCTGCGGTAAAGGTGAGAAATTATGTGATACTTGTATTAAATGTACATAAATATTCATCTATGTCAAATTCTTGTATTGTTTAATTATGGTATGACACTTATTTGATCTTACTTTAGAGTAACATTTATTCACCTCTATTATAGTTTTCTCTACTTTAAAAATATTAAATCACTTATTATACAATTATTATATGTATAATCTAGTAGTAATTTCATGAATAATTCTGTAAGAAAAAAAAAAAGTTAAGTTTGAATCTTATCCTTTAGTTAAATAATAATAATTATACATGTTATTTTTATAAAGGCTTTTTTGGGTTGTCTGCATGGTGTGGGCCTCAGCTCTATCCTGTTTTGGGTGGTTCCCCTTTTTTTTTTTTTTTTTTTTTAGCTTTATCCTGTTTTGGGCGGTTCCCTTTTTTCTTTTTTCTTTTTTCTTTTTTTTTTTTTTTTTTTTCCAGATTTGTAACTCTCTAATTCCATACTTCCTTTTGAAGTCCTCCCCCCCCCCCCCTTCTTTTTTTTTTTTTAACTTTTCTAAACATTGCTTTTTTTTTTTCTTCTCACTTATTATACTTATAGCGGGACTCAACATGTAGATATAAACTTAATCAGGATGTTCTATGCGCCTTTGATAATTATTAGTTATTTTCTCTTGCCAATTTATTTGAAAAAGCAAAACATGTTATTGATTAATTAATAGTGATGGTGCTCCTAACATTGCTCACGGCAAATTGATTATGGCGGTATTTTTTAGAACTATCATCGTGGCTTTGTTAAAGGTTGTTTCACTGAAATGCTTGGGATCCTTTATGTTTTTTGAGGCAAAATTAATAGGAGTCTCCATGTTGTGTTTCACGGTAAATGATTTGGTTGGAACAATCGCTGGTTTGAGTGTGATTCTAGTAATTACGTGGAAAATTTATTACTTGATTCTATATTTCCAACAATCACTTTTCTCAATTTCTCATGTTTATCGCAAAGGAAATTTTGTTGCTGACAAATTGTTTAGTTTGCAATTCAGGCTAATTCAGATTTTTGGCAGTGGTCTTCTCCGGATTCTTGCTCTCAATGGTGTATGACGAGACTTCCAAGCTGCAAAATCTTCTCTCCTGAAGCCAAGTCGTTCATGTATTCTTTTTTCCTCTTTCAGGTTTTTCTCACTGGGTTTTCTTGGAAAATAGCTTTAACAAGTTATTCCTAAATTTGAAATTGAAGAAGTAGAATACCTGATGGTTTGTTTTTCAGTTCTCCTTTTTCAGTTCCTAAATTTGTATAATTTTGTATTCTGATTAATTTTGCTCCACATATCTTTGACGCCTACGTGCGTTATTTATTTTGCTCTTACAAAGACTTTCCCTTTTCTTTTAATATTTTAACAAAGTTGAGTGACGAGGTTGGTGCGAGACGAATGATTAAGGAGATATCAGCGTAATTGAAATGTTTCTAGTCATTTTGACACGAGTCATTCCTTCTCATCGTTTAGTTAAAAATGTTATTTACTGAATTGATATGCAGTGTATAAAAGCAATAGCATAAAGCGGCAGTGATCAAAAAGCGTACATAATACACACACACACACACACACACACACACACACACACACACACACACACACACACACACAGAGGACATGGTCAAGAGTCGAGAGAGGCATTGTAGAAGAGCACGAGGGAAGAGTGGGGCATATACACATTTGATACTCCTATATTTCATGTTATTTATATTGTATTGAAAAACATCTGAATCGACCATATACCATGAATCTGTAGGCATCACTACTGGCCTAACAGCAACTAGCTGGTATTATTACTCAGTCAAAATAATGTTGACGAATTAGAGATTTCTAGAACTATATATTGCCCGATTTGGCCAACTTATTTATTTATTATTTTTTTATAATACCCCTATTTCAAGTTTGTAGGTGGGGTATATTTATTTATTTATATATATGCTGTGTAGAGGAGTGGAGACCAAGTAGTATTTGTGGACCATTTAACCGATATATATATATATATATGTATGTATATATTTATTTATACTAAAACCAGTTGGTGATATGTGTTTACTTCTGAATTTCATCACGTGCGTGAGTATGAGTTGTGGACGTTAAAAATTATTTTTAACATAATGTTTTACCGAAAGTTTGAAGCTGGGATAATATATACTACAGAAATGACGAGGTAGTTTCCTTCTATATCTTCTTCAGTTCCTGAGTACAAGTTTTATTTTTTTATTTGAGGGAGAAGGTAGCAGACAGGGTAATAAGATTGTAATATATTTAATCAAGGAAAGAATCCATTCTATTATTAATTAAAAGGTTGATTAGAAAGATCATACACTTTGCTCTTAATTAATGTACAAAATAGCCGTCATAAACTATTAAAGGATGTTTCTGTCATTTTGTGTAGCTATTTTCATGAAAATTATAATGAATAGCATTTTTACAGAATTAAAAATAAAAAATAAAAAGTAAATAGCATAGTTCTATATTATTTGAATTAAATAACATTATACATTAAATTTACTAAGTAAAAAACTTATTTACTAGAAGTAGATAAATCATATTTGTCTAGTAAATTTTCTATTTGCTTTAAAAAATTTTAAAACTTGTTATTTATTTTAATTATTTACTTTTAAAATGTTATTTACTTCTTTCTCCCCTTTTTTTCTTTCACAAAAAATATGAGGGGTGAAATTAGAATAAGTTTTTCAAATTAAAAAAAAAAACTTTTGTAGTTTCTTAAAAAACAAAAAGATAAACTAAAAAACAGTTAAAATTAGAAGGTATAATTTTCTCGTTAACCCTTTAAATTTTTATAAAATTGTTGTGCATAAAATTAAAGGCCCACCCATTATATTTAACATAAGTGCGCGGAAGGGCCCCACTAGATTAATAATTAACTATGCCTCTACTTCCAAAATCACCATCAAGTGTTTTGTCTAATAAAAATTGATTCTCTCTCTTGTATAATAAAATCTTCACCACTAATTTTTGGATACTATAGCCTCCTTTGATACAATTAAGTAGAAATTTATGCTGAGCTTTGAATATATATATATATATATATATATATATATCTGTGTGTGTGTGTGTGTAAAACTAATGCTAGATTGAGAATCTTGTTGGTGATGAAATTTCTTTGTCTTGTTTCGTGAGAGAGAAATATGGAAAGAGAATTATCCAAAAACCGGATCCTTCCTAGAAGTTACAGATCGATGAAAAAGAAACTTAAATTTTTGAAGTGGGTTTTAATTCAACACCGCAAGAAAAATTAAAAAATAATAATAATAATAATAAAAAAGAGAGTGAAGGATCGCTTTCATGTAATGGAATCCATTACTTTAGGAGGACTTTCAAAGCTGAACAAAAGATATATCTCCTAGTTTGGATGACTTTTAAAAAACATTTTGGTAAGCTTTCAAGGGGGCATGTATCTAGACCTTTCAAACCTCTCAATTTCTTGTGTTGATTGGGGTTTTCGTTTTAGGATAATGATTTCTAGCCTCAAGCCAATACATAGTATACAATTCCACAAAGAAAAGTTACTTTCTCCCTCATATATAATAAAATATATAACTAAAAAGGTTTTTTTATTTATAGAAATAGTATTCTGTTCGGCGATAGTATACGTCTGATAAAAGTAACTTTTTTTAATTAGATGCATATAATTACTAGTTGATTCCTTTGAGAATGAGTGCTTGCTCTTTTCTGACCGAGTGCCTAACTTGAAAGTAGACAATTTATTGCACGTGTTTTATGTGATTTTATGTGTAACATAATATTATTTGTAGTTGTTAACATTAAAAAACGTATATGAAAAGAATTATTACTATGTAATGATCTTTGGGTTAATATACGTTTTTAATATTATATTATAAGTGTCGTTTCATAAGGTTCATAAGGCGTTAAATACAAGACCTTATGTATACATACAAAATAAGTGTTTTATCAATTTCGGTATTAGTCTTGGAAGAAAGTTCCACAAGTGCAATGAGTTAGCAGCAAATTATGATTTTTGCTAACTTTGTTTCACATGAATCCCATGCAAATACCTACAAATGCAGAGACGTGAAGCAAATGAAAAAGAACTATAAATCAATGAGCAGATTAGACTAAGGTTTTTGTATATTTGTTTAACCTGGCTAGGCAATTGTGGCTTTGATTGAGTTAACAATCCTAATTGTAACTGCGCATTATGAGCCTTGTGGCCTAATAGGACGAAGACATTTTGTCCCATTTCTTAGCTTAGGTAGATGTCACTTAATCGATCAATGCTCAGTAGACATGATCTGTCAAGCTATCGTACTTACGTGGTATATTCTTTTCCAAAAACGGGTGATATTTAAGTGATTTTGTCAGTAGAGTATTTATGAAAATTACAACCAAACAATCAAGGTAAAATTTATTAAGAGAGAAAAAGGTTATTAGTAAATGACTTAAATGTCAATCATTTATTAAATTTGAGTACTGCGTAAATTTGATGACATGATATATAGTTTTAGTCCGAAACAACATTTATAACTAATTCACATACGTCTTTTGAACATCAAATACTATTATTCATCGCAAGCATTCACTGCGTAGAGGTTTTCTTTCATACCCTTTAAATATATGTGTGTGTATATATATATATATATGTCGATAGGAAAATGAACATACATAGATGGGTATGTATATAGATTTAGATCTTCTATTCAATTTGAGGCATTTCAAATTTTTTAAATGGCGTATTAAAATGTGGTTAAATAAATAGTATTTGAAATTTTTTAAATGGCGTATTAAAATGTGGTTAAATAAATAGTATTTGAGGATACTAAAATTTGAACAGAGAATCTAAGCTCTCCATATATATATAGAGAAAGCGAACATTACATCTATAAAAATTTGTTCTCTTTTCAATAGTAAAGTTTGTACATTCTTAAACGTACATATTTCAAACCCACCGTGAGGAACTAAACATTAATAAATTGTAGTGACGTATCTTAGAATATAGTTGTATTTTTATATTAGAATAAAATAAGGTTATAAATTATAATCTGGTAGTAAGTAGACTTTGGTCAAGATAGCAATAATTTATTCTAGTTTATGCCCAAAAAGATAATCCATAGGATCGATTAGGTAGAAAGGAAGTTTCCTATGTTGCACTCATCACTATTTTGTGCTGTTAAGTAAGAACATTAATCCATGCACCAATAAAATTGTGTTAATGTCAATTCTGATCTCAAAATTTAGAGAAAACAATATTAAAAAGCATCAGTGTTATTCAATATTATATTTTAATAAAAAATGAGTATCACAATATGAGGTCTAAAATTGTAATTTGCTTTTAAATCTATGATGTTGAATATTATTAATGTCCAAGACATTTTTCATTTAAAGATGATCTTCATTTGAGTTTGCTTACATTCAAAACATCCCACTGCTCAATCTATAAAATTATCCCATTAAGGCCCCATTCCATCAAGAAATGTTAAAAATGATTGAAAATAAACATGTAATTGTTATTTGTACATTATTATAAATGCGATACTAAAGTATTATATTACCGTCACATGTTATTTTTCATTATTTGTTTTCAACCAAACATTTCCAAAAGTTTTTTGTCATCTTCTACAAAAGTAAACACAATTTTCATCATTGAATCCAAATATTTATTAATAACTCAAACTTTAAAAGTCTATAATTTTATTATTTCAAGTCAAAATAAGACTTTTTTTTTGTAAAAAAAAAAAAAAATTACACAGAATTTTAAGAGAAACGAAATAAGATCATAATACTATTTCTTTTTTTAACAGATTTTAATTTTATATTTTATAAACTCAATTTTAACTCTAGTCAAAATATATTCAAAACTTTGACTCAAACATACCAATCAAACAACCCTAAAACTCTTTAATACGTAGTTCTTTTATTTTAATATGATTTTAATTAAACTTAAAATCCGTTTGGTGGATGAATTTGAGTTAGAAATTTTACGTTTCAATAATAAATTTGTATTGATTTTTCAAAAAAGACAAAAATTTTTTAGAAAAGACAAAAATTTTTTTTAGAAAAAGACAAAAACTGATATGAAAATTTTAAATTTAAAATGGTTTTCCAAACTAAACCTTTAATAATTAGAAATATGAGCTACCAATATGATTTTATCGTACAAAATAACAAAAAATGTTGAAACTATTTTACATCTCCAACCGTCGTTCAACTAACAAGCACCATTGAAAAACGAAAAAACGCACGCACCGTTCGCCTCACCTTATTAAAAGGTAAGCATTTATATCAGGCCCACGTGTACAGCACTATGTTCCTGCTCCCTACAGCCGCCACGTAAGACAAGAAAACATGAAATCCAAAAGAGAATGACGTCACCTTTACTAGTCAATCTGACCTGGCCGCCGTCGCCATGGATTCAATTGACCCATGTGTCGGAATTCGAATTTTTAAATTTAATTTATTTTTATTGAATTTAAAAATACAAATATGTAAAAAAAAAAATTCAATTTGAATATAGCCACCACAAGTGATGGGACACTCTACTATGTGATTTTATTCTTTTACCCCCCAGAAAATTTCTAATTGCCCATTCTACCCTTGTTCAAATCCTTGACTGTATATATATAGTGGGGCAAGGCATTCTAACATTGCTTACTCAAAAACAGGGGACAAAGTGAAGGAAAAAAACCAGAGCAGTTAGAAAAACAGAGCAACCAGAAAAACAGAGTACAGCAACCCTGAAAACTCAAATGGATTCCCCTGTTTTCCAGTCCCTAAACTCCGAGCTATCGTCGGATTCATCATTCGGATCGCCGGAGCCTTTCACGTGGAAGAGTTTTCATTTCTCCGGCAATTCGCTTCCTTTCAACGAGAATGACTCCGAAGAGATGCTCCTCTTCGGGCTGCTCTCCGGGACGAACCGAGAAACATTCTCCGATTCGATCTCGAGGAACCCGGTCAAGGAGGAGGAGGTGAGCTCGATGTCGGAGGAGGAGAATCCGAAGAAGGAGAGGTCGTATCGTGGTGTTCGGCGGCGGCCGTGGGGAAAGTTTGCGGCGGAGATTAGGGATTCAACCCGGCAGGCATAAGGGTGTGGCTGGGCACGTTTGATAGCGCCGAGGCGGCGGCTTTGGCCTACGATCAAGCCGCCTTTTCGATGCGTGGACAGTCGGCGATCCTCAATTTCCCGGTCGAGACGGTGCAAGAATCGCTGAGGGAAATGAATTACGGCCCGGAAGAAGGGTGCTCGCCGGTGGTGGCTTTAAAGAGAAAACACTCCATGAGAAGAAAAGTTGTGGGCAAGAAGAGCAAAGTGACGGATGTGAGGATAGATAATGTCGTGGTTTTTGAAGACTTGGGAGCCGAGTACTTAGAAGAACTTTTAACCACTTCAATCTAAAGCTACAAGGCCTTCCCAACTTCCCATTTCCTATTTGGTCAATTCAAGTTTTTTTATCCGTCTATTTTTCTCATAATTTTGCATTTTTTTTTTTTGGGTTCTTTTCTTTTTTTTATTATTAGTTTCCTTTTTTCGTTGTGCCCCTAGGGATTAGCATGATATCAAAAGAAAAATATGTATTTGTATCTGTTAAATCCTTTTTGCCTTCATGTAAATTGTATGGAGAAGGCAACGAGTTTATATATATATATATATATATATATATGTAAGCGTTAATTAATTAAGAAGACTGTTTAAATCTAAGATTCGCCTTATTTATTAGCTAAAGCTATGCAAACCCGAATGTTCATGACGATCTTTTTTCAGTCATTGATCAATGATAAATTATCCTTTTTTTTGTTTTTTTGTTTCTTGTTTAAGTTTTACGTTAAACTCATACAGATCAAATATAATATACTTCTTAATTAATGACACTAATATCATGGATGACTATTGAGGCGGAATAAATTAGGGAGTCTTAAAAATATTCGAATGACATAAGGAGATGTTTTATGTCTAGATTCTTCCTTTGCTTCCCCTTTTTAGGTTGGGTTATTCATTAGTATGGTCATACTTGAAGAAAGCAGCTAAATTTGATTTCTCTTTTACTTTTATTTGTTTCTCTTTTTAAAAACTAAACATCCAAAATTTGAGACGCCTAATTCTTCTTCCTTTTTTTTTCCCCTCTCTCTCTCTCTCTCTCTATTTTTCTAATGGTCTTATTCGATAGCGATGCCAACGTGGAATCATTTCGATACCAGCCAAAGATACAAAGCGTGCAAATCAACTATTTTTTTTTAAAGTTTTTTTTTTTTTTTAAATGTGCATCTTCTCTTACATACCTTACCGAAAAAATAAAATAAAAACGTTTTCTTTTAGAAAAATATGTCCTCCAAGATCAATATGATTCTGGTGGGAGTGATTAAGTGCTCGTTTGATTCGTCAACTCGAACCTAAAATTTTCATATCAGTTTTTGTTTTTTTCTAAAAAAGTTTTTGTTTTTTCTTAAAATGTTTTTTGTCTTTTCTGAAAAGTCAACAAAAATTACTATTGAAATTTAAATTTTCGAACTCAAACTGGTGAATCAAACAGAGCCTAAAATGATAATCGGCTTCAAATGATAATTAGCAGGAGAGAGAGAGAGAGAGAGAGTGATTTTGTCAAAAGAAAAGACCAAAAATTTCTTAACAGTGAGAACAAGTGGAACTCATCATCACGTTAAAATTATAGATCAAGAAAAGTGTTGACGTTGAATATGTGCCTAACAAGTAATTCACTCACGTAACGTCGCTAAGGTTGATCTTTCTCGTATGAACAGTAATTATAAACTGCATAAAGTAAAAAAGCACATGCAATCTAGAGCGGTTCAAACTCAATATAATAGTTACGTCACTATGGTATTAGGGGGTTTTACTGTGTGGAGAAAATTCTATAGAATGTTGTAAAAATGCCAAAACATGGATCTAGAAGACTTAGGGTTTCTAGGTGACCATGCATGTTTTTTTATACCCTTCTATAAGATAAACACACATGCATAAATAATTTAAAATAATTTCTTACTTTTGTAATTATCCTTGACTCGGTTAATCTCGAGTGTTATCATTACTTTTGATTTAAATTTAACTACTAGAATCTTCAAGAGAATATTCCTGAGATTTCCGGAATTATGCCTACTATACATTTTTAGCTAGTTGCTCTATATCATATCGGTTGAGGTGAAACCGATAGAGAAGGAATGTATATAAATCACCTCATCGTCGTTAATCAACTCTCCTAGTTCAATTAGGTGCCAACCTCATCATCCATCTTGATTATGGATATAACAAAACGTCAAGCTCCGCATCTTCTAGATGAACCGTAGTATGAAACTAGCAAGGCTGGTGCAACAAAATATTATAATTTACGAAACTTAGACATATATTTGAAAGTTCAGAACTATGTCTTAATGATGTAGTGTTTTTTTCTTAATCACCGACAAGAATCCGTGTCTTGATGATATAGCATTTTTTTTTAATCACCCGACAAGAATTTTTTTTAAGAAAAGGAAAAGAAAAAAAAAAAAAAAACTTACTTCAAAATAAACATTAGAGTGATAAAATAATGAAGATTCAATAGCTTTGAACACGAGGCTAGTCCAAAAAAAAACTTTGAACACGAGGCTAGTCTAATTTCAGACTACGAGAAGCTTCCTCTAGCAAATTGGTCTTCCCAATATCTGTTACTTATGACTTAACTAATTTCGTTGGTTTATAATACAAAAAGTTTTCTAAACATGCTGTCCCTTCCACCATTTATTTAATTATTTTTTAATTTTTGTATAATATCATCGTCCCCTGTTCTTCTGACCAAATAATTCGTCAACTGTTTGCTTTAAAGGACAAATAAGTAATATCATATACACACACACAGAGGGGACCCTACATACATACATATAAATATATTTACATATATAGCTTATAATTCAAGTTGAATTACCTGCCCACTATATATGGGTTACATACGCAACGATGTCATCGTAAACACAGGAACAATTTTACGATTCTGTGTTCTATTCAATATTATTTCCATCATAGGATTATGTTGTCTTATATAACATCTTACACTAGTAAAAATTATTGATTCCATGACGATTATTAATCGTCGTCTGAAGTTAACACAACAATTAGAAAACCATTGTGAAAAGCTTTAGGGTTCGTTTGGCAATAAGTTTAGTTTAAACTAAACTGTACTTTTTTCATTATGATTTTTATATTTTTCTGAAAAAATTTTTTGTTTTTTTTTGAAAAATTACTGTTGAAACTTAAAAATCTTAAACTAAACTCATTCACCAAACACCCCCTTAAGATAATATGACAGTTAATTAACTGTCGTGATTAGGCGATATTTTATGACGGTTAATACCGTCGTCCAATAGAGAAATAAAACAGCAAAACTTGCTAAAGTGAAGATTTTACACAACAGTTTGTATCAAAACCGATGTGTAAATCCAACCTTACACGATAGCACTGTCGTGTAAAGTGGGGTTTATATGACTGTTTTGGTAAAAAAACCATCATGTAATGTCTAACATTAATAAAAGAAAATTCGCATTTTTTGGTGATTTCCGACAGGTGAACTAACTTGTATGTTATTCAATACATGGCTCAGAATAGGATTGACAAAATAATAACTACATTGTATCAATACAAATACCATCCACTATATTACAAGTTTACATATCATATTTAATGAATTACATTACAAATTTAGACCATTCTCCTTTAATCTAATCCATATTATCACTAATATAAAATGCTTTGCTTTGAAGTAAGTCCAATCCATTAACATTGGAGACTATGTCCCTCATTAAATCTAAAACAAAAAAACCACATTCAACACTACTCTTTGGCGAGGGCAAAGATGATATGAGATTTTTGTTTTATAGTCTTTTCTATTTTTAATCCATTCTCCAACTATAAGCTTCCAATCTATTAGGGCCCTAGCACGTTTGCAAAATTCAAAAAAATTAAGATGAATACTATTGAGATGAAATTACAATTTAGCATATAAAAATTTACCTTATAATATTATAAGATTCCAAAAAAATAATAAGTTTAGGGAGATCACTAATAAATACCATATACTATTATAAGATATTTGTTTTTGTTAAATGTATGAGTTTTTGGTGTTGTTACTTCATTAATTATTTTGCATTGCAACCTTTAAAGTTAGAATATTTTTTACATTATTTGATTATTTTGGCAAAATTTTAAATTTTTACATATTGGACTCGTGTCTATATCTTCACTATTTTTTGTTTTCAGATCTCCCGTTAATTCTTCTACAAAGACCTTAACTGCCAAAAATAAGAAGTTTGGGGACTAAATGACAAAAGAAACTTTTTGAGACTAATTATGACGTCCTAGAGAATTCAAGAATTGATACCCCCAAATGCTTGAAATAGTATTACATGCATAGCGTACTTAGTTTTAATTAAAGCACAATAAAGTAATTAGAGGGTGTTTGGTACGTAAATTTGAGTTAAGATTTTTAAGTTGTAATAGTAATTTTTGTTGACTTTTTAGATAAGATAAAAATTTTTTTCAGAAAAGACAAAAAATTTTTTCAGAAAAATACAAAATTTTTAGTTCAAACTTAAGGTTTGAACTAAGTTACCAAACATGCTCTTAATAATTATAATAAAAAGTACACTAAATTAATTACTCTATTCTTTTTTTTTTTTTTCTTTGCTTTCAGGTGCTAAAAACTTATTAGGGTAAATATGCTATACTATTGATGAGTCCGGTTGTACAGAATTACTCCATAAGAGTGCATAGTTCTTTAATGAGTAATTGATCTAAATAGTCTCTCAACTATTAAAGAGGTGATAATTTGGTCCCTGTTTTTTTTTTTTTAGACTGAAATAGCCCTAAACTCTCTAATTTTGGCTGTGATAGCCCTTTCCGTCTAAGTTCGTTAAATTTCTAACGGGAAAAATCACGCAACCCATCACATGAGTTAGTCAATCATTAAAAAATGAAAATACCCTTACTTTTTTTAATTAAAAAAAAAACCCAATAAACATTTAAAAAAATTAAAAAAGAGAGAGAGAGCTGACTCAAACCAAGCACCCCTCGCGTCGTCTTCTCAGTCGTCGGCATGCCCCCCCCCCACCACCCCCACCCCACACAACCTAGAACCGAAGGTTTAGCCCCCCACGCTGTCTTCTTCGTCACTAGAACCCCCCTCTCCCTTAGCCCGTTCTCACCGAGCCCGGAGTCCCCCTACCCCACATAACCTAGAATAGAAGGTCGAGTGCCCCCCCCCCCACCCCAATCTAAGCTTTTGATTCTCAAGAGGGAGAGACGGTTTCTTGCCCCCCCCCCCCCCCAAAATCTGGGCTTTCGATCCGAGGGAAAGAGAAAGAGAGAAAGATCTTTTTAATTTTTTAAAACTAATTATTATTAAATTTACTAAAATACCCTTTTAAATGAGATTGCATGCATTTCATATGACTCATTCTATTAGAATTTTAACGGATTTAGACAGAAATGACTCTCTTGGCTAAAATTAGAAAGTTTAGGGTTATCTCAGTCAAAATTAAAAAAGAAAATATGGACTAAATCATCACTTTTCAATAATTTAGGGATCATTTAGCATAATTATTCTTTTATAATATAAGAACTATTAATGTCCACTTTCAACCAAAAAAAAAAAAAAAAACATTTAAAGTACTTCGCGACAATGGTAAAGACAAATCAGGTGATTTTTTTTTCCTAGGTTTTTGTTTTTTTATTCTAGCGTGGGGAGGGGGTTAGGTGGTGGAATTCATAGTTTAATATCTAGAATGGTCAAAATCCATATAATTAATATTGTCACGTCACACAATTCACCGACGACGCAAACAGAATTATTTATAATGGTCAGAATCAAGTAAGTTCAAAGTGTTTTGTTTTTTTCGTTTTTTTGTTTCTAAGGAATTTTATAATAGGATATTTATAAATACATTCTACCAAAAATCTAATTTTTAATGATAAGATCTTTATAGAGTTTAATTGATTATTATATTTTATCTAATAATTCAAAACTTTGTCTTATAAATATGACTACCGACATAATTTAATGATAATTTTGTACTTGATTGAATTATGAAAATAAAGTTCAAATTTTTTATCTTTAATTAAAAAAAAAGTTCTTCTTATGTATATTTCATACTCTATCACTAAATATTTTCTTTGTTTTTTTTTAGTCAAAATAAAAAAGGGTGGAAAAGTTCAAGGCGGTTTATGCTGTTTTTACTTGACATGACACTTCACGGAATGCCAGATGGAAAGCAGAAGTGACTATGGGTTAAAAGAATAATGATAACAATAATAACACCGTGACTAACATTCATAAATTTGGTTTCTTACAAATGGTTAAATGAATTTGGCCATCTTTGTTGAACAAAACTAATTAAATGTATTCAATAAAAGTTGATTTAAAAAAGAAAAAAAGCATTTCTATCTTTATTTATTTTTTGTTGGATTAATCTAAATTAAAATAGTTCCCAAAACATCAAATTTGATGTCTAAAATGCTTTAAAATTGATCCCAATTTATCAATAAAGTTAATCCTCCAGTTAGCTAACTGTTACCAAAAAAAAAAAAAAAAAAAAGGAAAAATAACTCCTATTACGCCATGTGTGTTGGGCGATTGAGCTATTGAAGTAGATAATAAATGCCTTTGGAACCTTATAAGATGATCTAACACATATTATAAGCTCGAAAAATCAAATGAAATATCCAAAGAGCACACCATGCAAATTCCTTTTTATCAATTAATTCCATCTTTAAAGCCAGTGAAATGTCTATTTTACTCTCACTAAAATAACACGGATTTTTTTTTTTTTGAAACGAGAATTTCATTACATTTAATAAAGAGATACAAAGACATGAAAAATATAACAAATGAACCCGTATTGATACCTCGTCTGGTTTTATTGCGGATAGCTAGGGGAAAAAAAAAAGGATTAACTTTGCCACATCTATTAATACTGCGTTAGATTTTGGACGTTTTAAATGTTAGGGATCAAAGTAAGATTTAATATAAAGATGAAGGACCAAATTTAGGATGGGCATTGTTTTAGGATTAACCTTTATAAGAAAATGGAGATGGTTTGTTGTAATACTACAACTACCAAACTGACAGTTGGGTGACCGAAATTGAGGAAGTACTCAACTACCAAACCAAGTTAGCTGGAAAATCGAGTTCTTGGCTTTTAGTGGTCGATTTTCAGTTGGTTTTCTGTCTCATTGGGCTTGGTAAGTAGACAGTTGCCGCCTGGTAATTCGAGAGTTTATTCCCTTTTTTATTTTTATTTTTATTTTTTAAATGTTTTGTGGTCCTACTAACTAGATCGTTAAAGATGGTTAAAAACCAGCCAATATATATTTTAGGAAGAAAGAGCAAAATAATAGTGACAGTAAATTGTAGCATAAAATTTTAAATATTATAATAAATAACATAATCAAATTTATGATCATGTTATATATAAAAAAAAAAAATCCTTCCTGCTTCCTCTTCTCTTTCTCATAAATATTTTAGAAAATCGAAGGAAATCTAGGAATTTATTAGAAATATATGTTATAATTTATCAGCTTTTAAAAACCATACCATAAACTTCAAAGATACCTATAAAATATCTCTTTGCTACAATTTCTCTATATTTTATTCAGAAAAAAAGAACATAATATATTTAAGTTAATATTAAAACAGCATAATTAAATAAATAACATAACAATTAAAAAGAAAAACGTTTGAAGGCAAACAACAATCGAACTAATTTACGCACACCTATACCAAATATCGAACCTGTGACCTCCTATCCAAACTCCTTCTCTCTGTTAAGCTAGTTTGAACGAAAATTCACGCGTCAAATTGACATGTTTTACGCAAGGTGTAGAGTACAAACGGACTACTCAAAAAAAAAAAAAAAAACTAACTAACTAACAAAAACAAACATTTGAATCACTACAATTTACCCATCAAAACAAACGAACGAATACCAAGCTTAGTTCTAGTACTTTCCGACTCAACAAGCACTTTTTTTTTTTTTTGGGCTCCTTTTCTGATAATTATTTGACTCACCGCTACTTTTAGGAATTTTAGATCTAAAATAAACAATGAACCCTTCTTTTAACTCATATTACAAAAATGCACTGTCTTCTTTCCTTTATTCCTGCACCTTGCTACACCTCTAACCTCTAGGTGTTTTTTTTGGGGTCCAAGTTTTAATGGCACAAGTGTATAGATAATTTTTCCCTTTTACTCAAATTTTCATTCTAAATTTCAACTCTCAACTTTTTTTTATTTTATTTTTTATAACAAATATTAGTAGAGTTTCTAATCAAATACCCATTTCTCCACGAGGAAAAAAAAAAAAAATTAAAAAACCAATACCTCCAGTCTCAACCGCCAAAGCCTCGTAATTGCCAAGAGCCCAGCAGTTGAGAATGTGAGCTGGGCCTTGGTCCTTGGAGATTCCAGATGTTCACATCAAAGAAGATTACTTCGTTACTTGAGTTTGAGTTTTGAAACTATTTTAATTGAAATTAAATTGAGTTTTAAAATTATACATTCAATTAAGAAAATAGAGATGTTTTGTGGTTGTACTACAACTATCAAACTGACAATTGGGTGACTAAAATTGAGCAAGTTCTCGACTAGCAAACCAAGTCAGCCTGAATATCGAGTTCTTTGTTTGTAGTGGTCGATTTTTAGTTGAGAAAATTAGAAAAAGAGTTATGATTTGGACA
The DNA here is from genome assembly GCA_025413485.1 of Ficus microcarpa. Classification (NCBI taxonomy): domain Eukaryota; kingdom Viridiplantae; phylum Streptophyta; class Magnoliopsida; order Rosales; family Moraceae; genus Ficus; species Ficus microcarpa. The sequence goes on along the minus strand of CM046382.1, from coordinate 18,010,549 downwards.
CCCTTTATAATTTTGCCATTCCTAAGATTAAAACTGATGAAACTGATGATTTTACCCTTTGATATTTATTTATTTATTTATTCATTGCGAATTTTCAAATTTACCCCTGTTTAAATATACAACCTTAGGCTTAATTTTCATATTTACTTTCTCTCTCTTCGCGCGCATTCTCTCTCTATATTCCGAGCTTCTTCTTCCTGTTCGATCTCTCTCTATTCTAGGTTTTTCATTTTGATTCAGTTGTTTTGGTGTCGATTTGTGTTTTGGTTTTCCGTTGGAGTTTCGATTCGGTTGTTCTTCTGTTTTTCTGAAAATGGGTACCAAACGTATTGCAATTTCTCCTTCGAGGAGGCGTTCTAAGAACGGTGAGTAAATTTTTTTTTTTTTCCTGTGTTTTTGTTGTTCGTCGTTGTTTTTGGATTTTTGTTTTATTTTATTTTATTTTTTTCATCAAAATCATCTATCAAGAAGCAGAAAAAGATTTCTTGTGTCGGAGTTCGTTCTCGGAGTAGACGTTCTTCCACGATTGCTGAACGGAATGTTATCAACAATCTGATTCAGACTTTGAAGAAGAACAACCAAAGAGGCCTGTTCCTACAAGGCTTCCTCTAAAGGTGTTATTCGATATTCTTTTGATTGGTAATTTTTTTATTTTTTATTTTTTGTTCTTAGAATTTTCTGTTTCTTTTTGTTCGTCTATGTGCATTTGTGTGTTTGTGCGCTTGTTTATTTGTGTTCTTGTTCGTGTTTTGTGTGTGTGCGCCTTTTTTTTTTTTTTTTTGTGTTCTTTTCCGTGTCTGTGTATTTGTGCTTGTGTGTGTGTGTGTGTTTTTTTTTTTTTTAAATATTTGCTTTATATTATTTCCCTGTTGGTTGTTACAAAATGAACATTGAAAACAGGTTCAAAGCAAAGTTTCCAGTCTGTTCTTCTTACGAAGCTATTAACATTATTCGTAAGAAGCTTTCCAAGAGTCAGATTTCTTTGTTCGACAAAAGTATTTCCGGATGTTTTCTTAAATTCGCCTGAGTTTAAGATTCAGAATCAGATATTAAATCATTTGTTATTCCATGAGATTTATCGGGCTAATCAAAATGAGATGTGGTTTTTAGGTTTAGTGTTGTTGAGTTTGCATTAATTACGGGTCTTGAGTGTGTTGGAGAAGTCGATACCAATTTTTTTTGTTGATGGGATAGATTCATCAAATAGGTTGAGGGATTTGTATTTCTCGAGTTTTGGTGAGGCCATTGAGAAAAGTATTTTAGAGGTTATGATTAAGAATCAGATTTTTTCTTCTGATGATGATGCGGTAAAGGTTGCTATGTCCTTCTTGGTGTCCTGTTCCCTTTTGGCTTCCAAGGCAAAAGATAAGCGCATTAGTATGGACCTTTCGAAGGTTATTGACAGTGGTCGTGTTGAAGATTTTACTTGGGGTAAAGCTTGCTTTTGATTTTGATTTCTTGCTTGGGGTAAGGTTATGTTTTGGCAGAATTTTTTTCGATTTGCATAGAATCCTATATGCATTCTAATTGAATCTAGTTGCATTCTTTCTGATGGAATTCGTTATTTGAATTCTCTCAGAATTCAAATATTCTATTTGAATATGATACTTAATATGCTATATTGAATACAAGCTGCATTCTTTTTTTTTTTTTTTCATGCATTCTAATTGAATACTAGTTGCATTCTAGTTGAATAAATTTTTTGTTTACTTTTTTATTTTCTGGTTTTTCTTTGTTTTTTTTTTTTTTTTTTGTTATTGTTTGGTAATTTTTTTGGTTTGTGACTATTGGTTTTGTCATTGCAGCATTTGAATATTGCTTTTTATCATCCGAGGAAGATGAGGAGATGTTATCCACTTGATGAATTCTCAAGTTGTTTGCTTGTGGATGCTGTCCTTTGACACGTAGATCAGGGACCTTTGGTTGTATCATAAGGAGTACAAAGACAAACGGGAGACGTTTGATTTTTCAAAACATGCTTTGTTGTAAGAATTGTGTATTGGGTACTCGAATGTTTTGCAGTTGGAGCTTCAAGGATGCCGACATTTTGTTAATTCCTATGTTCATGCGTGAAGCAAAGCATTGGGTTCTTGGTTATGTGGAATGTAAGTATATGGCTTTCGTCAATTTACAACTCGTTTGCCAGTCACACCTTATGAGGAGGAGTTGAAGGATCTTGCTAATGGAATGGCGACAATACTTCCACATTTGCTTCAGTCAGTCGGGTTTTTTGATGAACAGCCTTCAAATTATTTTGACAGTCAGTTAAAGCTATTGGCACCTATGGAGACTATGTTTCCAACGACACCCCAACGGCTCAACGGGTTAGTGTCTGTCAATTTTTTTTTAAAAAAAACTCTGTTACAGTGTTTCTAGCAGAATTAGGACTGCATTAGAGTTGTGATTTCTGTTTGTGGTTGTTGGACATCTTTTTAATTTATAGCTTTTTTATCAGGTTTTTTCTTTTTGATATTATGTAAGAATACAATATGGATTCTTATTGTATATCTTTTATAAATGTGTATATATCCTTTTAATTTTGTGTTTTGTTTTGTTTTTTTGTTTTTTTGTTTTTTTTTTTCCTTACTATCTTATAGCACAAATATATCCTTTATTTTTTTAGTTACGTTCTTCTTCTTCTTCTTCTTTTTTTTGAGTTACTGAATTTTCATGTTTGTCCATTCTTTGTATAATGTTAGTAAATTCAAAAATATCAGAGTTTGAAGCGTTGGCCTGCAAAAAAACATGTTCCATATAAACACAAAAATCATAACAGAATCTATTATACTCTAATAAAATGCAATTTGAATTTTGACAGAATGCCATGTAGATTCCTACAGAATCCAAATAGTGCATCAAACACACTTTTAAGTTACTAGTATGTAGACATAAATCTGATTGAGAAACAGATTTTGTCTATCTGCACATAACCAAACAGGAAGAAATGAAACAAATAAAATAAATCAATTGGTTTTTTTAAGTTGAAAATCATATAGTGCATCAAAAACCTAAATCTAATTTAGAAACCATACAAAATTTTTCAGAATCACTGTAGCTCGTCAATATTAATTCAAATAATTAACATGTAGTTCATCAGAATCACTATATTTTGTCTATCTGCACGCTAACCAAACAGAAAATGCGAAGCATGCAAACTAATGATATACCTAAATTGGCTGTCGGTTGTCGCTGCAGGTGTTTCGTGGTGGATCGCCGGAGCTTGGATTGCCGGAGTTTCGTGCTGTTTCGCTAGATCTAGAGAGAGAAAGCTCGGTGGCTGTCTACAGAGTAGGAGGTCGATCGGTTGTTTGGAGAGAGAGAGAGAGAGCTTGATCGCGTTGTTTAGAGAGAGAGAGCTTCGTCGCTGTGTTTACAGTGAGAGAGAGAGCAGATCGTGTTGTTTAAAGAGAGAGAGAGAGAGAGAGAGCAGATCTCGTTTTTTTGAGAGAGAGAGACCTTAATCGGGAAACTGGAGAGAGTCTGAGTTAGGGAGAGTCTGTAATGAAGATTCAACGGTAGTTTAGGAATTAATTTTTTTTGCAAAATTATCATAATGGAGTTTAAGGTTGCAAAATTATCAAATGGTCAACTTCCCATGGCATTTGTCTGCTTCTCCCTTTTTAGTCCGTTTTCTGTCCCATTGGGCTTGGTAAGTAGCCAGTTGCTGCCAGGTAATTCGAGAGTTTACTCTCACTCTCTCTCTCTCTCTCTCTCTCTTAATGTTTTGTGGTCCTACTAACTAGATCGCTAAAGATGGTTATAAACCAGACATTTATGCTTCGTTTCGCATCCAGGTTTAACTCTAACTAAACTATATTTTTTCATTTCAATTTTTATCTTCTTCTGAAAAATCAATAAAATTTATAATTGATTTTTGAAAAATCAACTCAACTCAATCTTAAAAATTTCATTTCAACTTAAACTCAATTTATTTACCAAACGGACCCTTAATATATATTATTTAGAAAAAATAAGAACATAATATATTTCAATTAATATCAATCAATATTAAAACAAGATAATTAAATAAATAACATAACAAATAATTTATAATAACAATAATTTAAACCTAAAAAAAAAATCTCTCCTTCTCTTTCTCTTTTGAATACGAAAAAAAGTTGTAGTGTTTGGTCGGAGTTTTAACACCACCTTCCGGCGTGTTGCCGGGCTTCCAACCTTGAAGTTTAATCCCTGGACTTGTCTCAACGTCGATTTTCTAGTGATGGTGGTTATGTGTGGAGCTACGCATTCGTTGGGGTGGATGTAACCTATCTTGGAGGTGAGTTGTCGTTCTGGGGTGGTTCCGCTAGAATCTAGCTTCTGTTCGACGGCTGATGGCTTGCTACAAGTGGATATTTCCTTTGCTTTATTGTAATAAGGACGTTGATGTTTCTTCTTCTTTTGTGTGTTTTTTTTTATTTATTATGGTATTTTTGCTTCGATCATAATGGAAGCAATATCCTCGGCTTGTGTCTCCCACCCATTTGTTATTGGATGGCATCGTGTGAGTGTCCCTGTTATGTAGGAATTGGTCTCAGTTGACTGGGCTAATCCATTAACTGTTTTGGTATTGTTCAATGAGCAATTGTCAAGCTCAAAGTTTATGTGCTGAGTGGGTTTTCCTCCGTTTGAGTCTCAGTACTTGTATTCACTCTTGTGCTATTTTGGTTTTTATTAGTAGATCCTGTTTTTGATTCAGGGTCAAATTCCTTTGTATTTAGGGCCATCTGTGTCATATGTATTTTGTCGTTTATGAAATGAAATTTCCCTTTTCAAAATAAATAAATAACATAACATAACAATTAAAAAGAAAAACAGTCAAAGACAAACAACAATCCAACTACTTTATAGATAATCACAATCTCGTTATTTATTTTTCTCCCTTGTTTCCCAATTATACGTATATACCAGATGTCGAACTTGTGACCTTCTATCCAAATTCCTTCTCTCTATTAAGCTACTCCCAACAGATGTAAAACATTGTAAAAAAAACTTACTAAGCATCAAATTGACACTCTTTTATGCACGGTGTAGGGTACAAACTAACTAATCAACAAAAAAAAAAAAAAACAAAAACAAAAACAAAAACAAACATTTGAATCACTACAATTTACCGATCAAAACAAACCTAAGAAACCAAGCTTAGTTATAGTACTTTTCGTCTCAACTAGCACTTTGTTTTTTGTTTGATATGTTTTTTTTGGGCCCTTTTCTGATATTTATTTGCCCTATTTAAAAAATTAAAACAAAACAGGAAAAAAAAAAAAGAAAAAGAAAAAGAAAAAGAAATCTTGCGCTCCAAGACACCGATCCTTTTCAAAATCAATGCGAATATGATACCTCATAGTAGCGTGTCACCTAAGCAATCCACCGTTTTTTTGACAAATATTTAGAAAATAAATTTTATGCACAAAATTGTATAGAAAATAAATTTGGAGTTTCAAAACGATATTAATTTGGGGGACTCCTCAAGCCTCCAGCCACCGACACCAAAGTTTCCTCGGAAGTCCCGACGTCCTCAGTCTCCGGTGAACAATGTCCACCGCCGCCACCACGCTTCTCGGTCCACTCGCCGCCAGAACTCCGACCACAATACCCGCCGACGTCGGAACACCGGCAAGCAAAGCTCTCGTCCAACCCACCGCCGCGGATTCCGCCGTCTCTCTATCGCCCGATCTCGACCTCACCGGAAAACCACCGAAGGGTCTCACCGAAAATTTCTCTCCGACGTTCCTCTCCACCGGAAACCCGTGCTTGGACTTCTTCTTCCACGTCGTCCCCAACACCCCGCCCGGCGACCTGATCCAACGGCTGCGATTGGCCTGGGCCCACGACCCTTCGACGGCGCTGAAGCTGGTATGCAATCTCCGAGGCGTGAGAGGCACCGGAAAGTCCGACAGGGAAGGGTTCTACACGGCGGTGCTTTGGCTCCACCAAAACCACCCCAAAACCCTGGCTCTCAACGCCATGGCCTTCGCCGATTTTGGGTACCTCAAGGACTTGCCGGAGATCCTCTTCCGCCTCCTCGAAGGACCCGAAGCGCGAAAGCTTGCGAAAGAGGAGTGGAGGGATCGGAAGAGAAGGAAATTGAAGGTTCCAAATGTAAATAACAAGGAAGAGGCAAGGGCTTTGAGGAAAGAGAGAGAATTGAGCAAGGCAAGAAAGGCTTTGGAAAGGTATGAGGGTGATTCCGATTATAGTTTTCTGTTTAATTCAGTTTCCGATGTTTTTGCCGATATGTTGAAATCAGATATGCAGTTTTTGAGTAGTGGAGAATTTCATAAGATTAGTTTAGCTTCAAAGTGGTGTCCTTCAATTGATTCTTCGTATGATAAGTGTACCTTGATTTTCGAGGGGATTGCTAGGAGGGTTTTTCCCCGGGAGTCGAATTCAGAGTTCTATGGCCTTGAGGAGGCTCATTATGTTTATAGGATTAGAGATAGGTTGAGGAAGGAAGTTTTAGTGCCGCTTCACAAGGCATTGGAATTGCCTGAGGTTTACATGAGTGCTAATCAATGGGGAGTTTTGCCTTACAATAGGGTCGCCTCCGTGGCGATGAAGAACTATAAGAACTTGTTCTCGAAAGCATGATAGGGATCGGTTCGGAGAGTATCTTGAGAATGTGAAGAGTGGCAAGGCGAAGATTGCTGCTGGGGCTTTGCTTCCTCATGAGATCATTAGGTCATTGAATGATGAAGATGGAGGGAAAGTTGCGGAGTTGCAATGGCAGAGAATGGTTGAAGATGTTGCCAAGAAAGGCAAGTTGAGTAACTGTATTGCGGTTTGTGATGTGTCGGGAAGTATGGAAGGTGTACCAATGGAGGTGTCAGTGGCTCTTGGGTTATTGGTTTCGGAGCTTAGTGAAGAGCCTTGGAAGGGTAAGGTCATTACGTTTAGCGAAAATCCGGAGATTCATGTGATTGAAGGGGACACACTTTTTTCCAAAACCGAGTTTGTGAGGAGGATGGAGTGGGGTATGAACACCGATTTTCAGAAAGTTTTTGATCAGATTTTGGCAACAGCTGTAGAAGGGAAGCTGAGTGAGGATCAGTTGATTAAGAGGGTGTTCGTGTTCAGTGACATGGAATTTGATGATGCTTGTTGTTTTGACATGAGGGAGTTCGATGAGGATGAGAGGGAGTCCGATGAGGATGAGAAGGAGTTCAATAAGCCGAGGAGGAGTTGGGAAACTGATTATGAAGTCATACAGAGGAAATTTAGAGAGAAAGGGTACAACAAGGTGCCAGAGATTGTGTTTTGGAACCTTCGGAATTCATCTTCCACTCCGGTGGTAGCTAGACAAGCCGGAGTTGCTCTTGTGAGCGGGTTTTCGAAGAATCTGTTGAGTCTTTTCTTGGAGGAAGGTGGGATTGTGAACCCTGAAGATGTAATGGCATTAGCTATTTCTGGACAAGAGTACAAGAAACTAGTAGTGTATGATTGAAATGGAGAAACTCATACGAATATTCATAGTTAAAACTTTAATGAAGCTTGCTGTTTATTTTGTATGTAATTATGTACATATCAACAGGCTTAAGGATTTTGTTCCGAATTTTCAGTAGTATTGTATTGACGGTTTTTGCACGAGTGTGTAATCCCTTCATATGGTCATATAATAATACACTAAATATGATAAAAAAACTTAGATTTATTATCTTCCTTGTCTCATCCTATTGAATTAGACTTGTTGTATGTTTATTCATTACTCTTGATAAGTGTATGATTCATTATATAGTTTTAGCTTTCATTTGGATCACCGATTGATTGGAGTTGAAATTTTTAAGTTGGAGTTCTTTGACTTTTTAAAAACTAATTATAATTTTTATTGACTTTTTATAGAAAGATAAAAATCTAGTAAAAAAAAGTACAGTTTAGTTGGAGTTAAACCTATAAACCATATAATGTGTTTTTGTAGAGATGTTAATTGGACCGGACCGCCTAGCATGTACAATGGCATGGCATGAAAAATTATGAGCCTGGTGCAAGATGAGGTTACATTGGGCCGGATGACGGGAATGACCAATAGCGAAGTGACAAGATGAGGTCCATCGAGCACCCCCCCGTTTAGAAAGAAGGGGGTCAAAGGTTTTGAGCCTGTAGCTTTCCTGGTTCCCCCTTTGTCGGGTGGTGCTTGTGTGATGGGTGTGCCACTAGAAATCATGGGTGTGCCACTAGAAATCTGGCTTGAAGCTCTCACCTAACCAATAAGGAGAGAGTTAGAGTTCTTTCTTTTATTACTTGGGAACCATGAAGCATAACACAACGTGATGAATCATGCCGAGCTATAGTTTTAAGAAAAATTATAGCAAATAACATATTTACAAAAATAATTGAAATAAACGACATTTTTACAAAAATAATTGAAGTAAATAACAAGATTATAAAATATTCTAGTTTTAAGTACGTAGATCTAAGTTGATATGGGTGAAAATTGCACAGATATTACTTAAGTACGGTATGACTTGTTGAGCTCGATGGCCAATATAAAAAATGCATGGTTCTTGTATTGTTTTATTTTTTATGTTAATGATACTTTTCTACATAGTTAACAAAATTAGACAATTACATAAATGTAGTTAATTAATTTGATGTAAAAAAAAAAAATCAATAGGTTCATTTAGTTCCCTTTTATTTTGAGAATTTTGATTATTAATACAGATCACACCCACAAAATCACAAATTAAAAAGAGAAACGAAAGAAATAAGTATGGCTCTAGAAACTTGAAAATTCTTCAATTTACTTTAAATTGTTCACATTAAAAAAAAAATCAAAATCATTGTGACACAAATGCAGGTGATTAGATAGTACTATTTTTCTCATCTTAAGAAGATAATTAAAATTTCTGCTTGGATCGCCTTCTGCTAACTATATTTGATATTATTTAAAAGTTTTTTTTTATAATATTTTTTTCTCGTAAAATTTTGATTTATTATTAAAACTTTGTAAACCTGATCATCCAAAAGGATCAGAAAATGAAAATCAATGAAAACAGACATGGGCCTCTCTCTTTCGGTCGTCAATTGTACGTCCAGTGATGGTTGATGATGAAGTGGGGTGATCTGGGCTTAAAGGAGGTAATCCAGTGCAGAAAGAAGTACATTACTCCTGGTGTAAGTGGGTTGTCTAGCATTTGAGATTCATTTACCACCATTGGATCAATCCCCATACAAAGGTGGGCAAAAGTCGCATTCACCATCAAGGAAGCTTCGAAGACAAATTAATCAAAATCAACAAACATAACACGACGCTTATTTGACATATCAATGTCATTAAAATAATTAGAGTCCCTAAACATCTTTTTTTTTTTTTTTTTTTTAAATCCTGAACTCTTAAGTATGTGATAGTTGGTCCCTAATCTATTTTTTTTTTAGTTAAAATATTCCTGAACTCTTAAAAAATGTGTGTTTTGGTCCTAATATTAAACTTTAAACAAAGGGTATGCCGGTGACATGACAATGATGAGAGAAGTTGCCTCAGCTCGTGGAGTATGATGATAAACATCTGTTTTTAGACAAAAGTACTATATTATTAAAAAAAAAAAAAAGCATAAGATCAAAACAATCGCCAACCAAAAATAATCTTTATAAGTAAAAGTGAAAAAAAAAAAACTCACAAATCACTAATAATCAGAAAAAAAAAAAATCTTTGATTTTGGATGAAGAGACTAATTGAAAATGTTGTTTCTTGTTTTTTGATTTTTGATTTTAAACTAATTGTCCATTCACAAGAGACAACTTTTTATTTGTCTCTTTATGAAAATTTTTTCCTCATTACTTATGATTTGTTTTTTTTTTTTTAAATATAATTCATAAAGATTATTTTTGTTTCGAGATTGTTTTGAACTTGTTCATTTTTTAGGGTAATATAGTATTTTTGTTAAAAAAAAAAAAAGGATGTTCGTTTAATGTCCTCCACAAGCCGAGGCAACGATCTCCCCCATCATTGTCACACTACCATCGTACCCACTCTTTGCCCAAAATTGGACCAAAACACATATTTTTTAAGAGTTCATGGGTATTTTAACCAAAATAAATAGATTAAGTACCAAACTACTCTCACCCACTTATGGATTTTGTGATTTTTTTAATAAAAAAAAAATTTAAAGATCAAACTCTCACGAGTACAGGGACCAACAAATAATTTACCCATAAAATTAATATTACACTAAATAAATATCATTTTGTTTTTTATATTACCTTAACAAGATAATCTATCCAAATAATCTTAGACAAAGCCGTAAATGTAAAGCAAACGTTGATATTATCTTCTCGAAATTGACTATTGAGGATTTGAATATCTACGTTGATGAATATTAACGCAACCGAAGAAAATCAAAATTTTCGGCTCTAGTCATTACGTTTCCCCTTTTATATATACGTTTATGTATTTTTTTTATGCAAATATATATATGAAAATATGTGCACATACATGTTTGATTTGTGGCTTTAGGAAGCTAGGTGTCAAGCAACAAAGACTTTTAGTGCGTTTTTAATACCTAATTTTTAGTTTTGAATAAATGGTCCAAATAGTCTCTGAATTCTTTTAAAGATGATGGTTTAGTTCTTATTCTTTTTTCTTTTTCTTTTTCGCCGATAAAACCTTAAACTCTTAAAATATTGGCCATTATATTCCTTTTTCATCCATAACTGTTAAATTTTTATAAAATGAATCATGTGCAATGCATGTGATCTAATTTATGCATATATTTTAGTAATTTAACAATAATGAATTTAACAAGAATAAAAACAAAAAATCATTTTCTTTCTCCTCCCTCTCTCGCTCTCTCTTCCCCTCCATTTCTCTCTCTCTCCGTTTCAAAAGGGCCGCAACAGAGAAGAAGGGGGGCGAAACCGACATTGCACATGGGAGGGGGGTCTGAAACCCAGATCAAGACACTGTGGGGGGGGGGGAAGGAGGGAGAAAGGAAGGGAGACAACCTTTGGCTCCGCCATCGGCGTCGAGTCTTTGTGGGTGGAGGGAGGGAGGGAGGGGAAAGATAGAGAGAGAGCCAGAGGAGGGTTATTTATTTATTTATTTTGTTGATAATATTATTATATGAATAAGGGTATTTTCATCTTTTTAGGGGTATTGTATTTCAAAAAACACAAAAGTGCATCTTATGTGATCATTCGGTGAGTTTTTAACGGAAGCAGACGGAAAAAAATGGAATGACAAAAAAATAGAAGTTTAGGGTTATCTTGACCGAAGAAAAAAAAAAGGAACATGGACTAAACTATCATTTTAAAAGAGTTCAAGAACTATTTAGGTCAATTATTCTGTAGTTTATTACGTTAAACTAACATGACAAGAATCGTCTTAAAGCAAGCTACATACAGATAATGTTGAATTTGAGGTATACAGATAATGTTGAATTTAAGGTAGAAAGTAGAGTTCTTTAGCCAAAAAAAGTAGAGAGAGAATTTCAAAAAGCAGAGGAGTCTAGGCGGTAGAAAGTAGAGCTCTTTAGGGATAAAAAAAAAATAGAGAGAAAATTTCAAAAAACAAGCTACATACAAGACAATAATCGTCTTAAAGCAAGCTACGTGCGGGTAATGTTGAATTTAAGGTTGAAAGTAGAGTTCTTTAGCCAAAAAGAAGAAGGAAAAAAAAAAAAGTAGAGAGAGTATTTCAAAAAGCAGAGGAGCCTAGGTGGTAGAAAGTACAGTTCTTTAGGGATAACAAAAATAGAGAAAGCAGAGGAATCTAAGTACGAAATTATTCATGATTTTAAAGAATTAAAGACATGCATATAATCACAGTATTAACCGTGGATAGTTTTCGGGGATCCCTATTATTATGAAATTTGTTAGGCGAGTTTTACCTATCAATAAATACATATATATTTTAATATTACATGCATGCTTTAACTACAATTGAGAATTGACTCATCTTATAAGAAAAATTGTAACTAACTTGGTGTTAAAAAAAAAAAAAAAACATAGAGAAAATTACTTAAATAATAACTTTTCTTTCTTGTCCATTAACCAACATGACACAAATTAACTTCCCATGCTTGACCGGTATGACACAAACTTTAGTTTTATTAATGTTTGATATGTGTCATATTGGTCTAGTATCAAATTTTGTGTCATATTGGTCTAGTATTAAATTTTATGTCATGTTGATATAATAGTTTTTAAATTTATATTATGCAAGTGCTTTTCCCTTAAACAAACTATAATTTCAAGGGATGAGGCTAGCAAAGCTTATGTTCGATGAGAAGGAAAGAAAGTATGATGAAAATAAAATATGTAGGTGATAGAAAATAAAAATGATGGAAAAGAAATTATTTTTCCATTATAATATTTGGTACGAGAGAAAGAAAGAAAAATAATTTACCTTCACTTGTTGGCTATTAGAAGTTAAAAGGGGGGATAAAATCTTTTACACGCTAATTACTTGTTTACCTACTAATAGTTTGTATAAATTATAGAATATAAAATATTAAAATAAGTTAAAAGGAAAAAATTGCACTTTATAATCAAGTACAGGAACAATATATTTTCCTTCTCACAATCCGCCCATAGTTGAAAAGACAAAACACGGTGGGCCATTTTTTGTTTCTACAATTTGCTTTCCTTTTACCAAACAAATTTCAAAGGGAATTTTCCCTTATCTTTTCTTTCCATCCTTTTCTTTCTTTTCAATAATCCATCATACCAAACAAGCAAAGATCTGTTGGGTCGCGGCACCTCGTTCCTTGTAACTTTATTATTATTATTATTATTTTCGAAACATGCAAAAACTTATTTAAAATAGAAGAAAAAGTTCTTACAAAGTCCTCGTGGTCCCAAAATAGGGCCTTTTAATTGTACTTTTATCTCTATCTTTTCTTTTTTAACCCACTTTCCATCCTAATTTTTTTTAATCTCAAATTTTATTCAAAATGTATTAAAATTTTCATTTACACCCCTAGATTTTTTGAATCATCCGTTTAATTTGGATTTTTTACACTTAACTGCAATGTGTGTTTGATTGGTAGTGAAATATTTAAGTGGTTTCACTATTCATAATAATTTAACTCAAATTCAAATATAAATTTTCACTTCTTACAAATTTGTACAAGCACTTACTATATATATTTCACATTTACACTATTCGAATGTTACTTTTTAACAAAACTATTGAATCATACATTCAATCTAAATACACAATTCAAATTCTAAATGCAATGTGTGTTTGTGGGTGGTGAAACATCAAGCTGTTTCACTAATATTTATAACAATTTAACTTAAATCCAAATCTAAATTTTTACTTTTTAGAAATTGACACTGCAGTTATATTTTTACCTTTTTACACCATTCAAAAGCTACCTTAGCAAAACCGGCCAAACACACAGTTCAGATTCTATGGTAAGATTTATACACGTCATTTGAATGTTATATTCTAATTACAAATACAAATTCAGATTATGATCCAAATGGACTTTAGGTTTCAAATTAACTCAAGCCTGAACAAATTTTCTAGCTTCATCGTTGATAATTTTTTATTTGTATGTTGTTAAAATTTTCTGATCTTTACAAGCCTGAAGTGATTTCCGTTGAGTTTGTTTTTAAAGTTATATTCTTGAAGATATGTAATTCCATTCATGAAAGAAAAAGAAAGGGGGAAAAAAAAAAAGAATAAGCAAAAGCGTAAAATGGATTCGTATTTCATAACATACTACAAAGGATCAGATGGAACTGGTTTTAATAATTATAAGCAACAAAAATATGGATAGGCTCATCAGCTACTATGACAAGAGCAAACAATATCCCGATAGTGATCGTACGTAAGATATAAAAATGCATGCTCATGAGTCGTATACAACTCTTATTTTTGGAAACCATATATATACATATCAACCTATCCATATTCATATGAAGATCTCTAATCATATCAATAATGACCAGGACTCGGCGGCTTCTTGTAAACTGGAGGGCTTCCGGGGTAGTGACCATAAGGAGGCGACTTTTGGACTGGCGGTGGTTTTCCATATGGTGGCTTCACCACTTTAGGAGGAGGTGTTGGAGTTTTTGGCTCGGGTTCCGGGTTAGGCTTAGGTTTCGGCTTCTCTCCATAAGGCGGTTTATTGTAAACCGGGGTTGGTGGTGGCTTAGAAGGCTTCTCGACGGGTGGATTTTTTGGGTAAACCGGGGTTGATGGTGGCTTATAAGTCTTCTTTACAGGTGGATGTTTAGGATAAACCGGGGTTGGTTCCGGCTTAGGCTTCTCTGCGGGTGGAGGTTTTGGATAAACCGGAGACGGTGGCTTTTGCTCATATTTGGGGGGCTTATAGTTGTCGGCGAGAGTCTGAGTGGTGAGGAAAACCACTCCAAGGAGTAAGATGAGCAAATGAGAGGAAGACATTGTTAAGTAAGTTCTTTTGGTGTGGTGAAGTTATGCTTGGGATAGTGCTCTTTTTATAGTGGTCTGAGAAATTTGTTGGCAGGCTAGGAAAGAAAAAATATGTAGGTTTATGACTCTTATTAAAATTAAAAAAAAAAAAAAACTCATTTTTTGATTATGGAAATTGTTATGTAAATTCTTCTTCTACTATTCACTGAACTGGTCTCCGATCAGATTGTTGAACCTATCAAATCTTTTTTTTTTAATATATATATTTAATTAATTAGTTTCATACGAACGTACTATGTATGTTGTACAGAAAGTCAAGAAGTATCTATTAGCTTATACGGCTTTATAAATGTAGATGAATTTAAATGGTCCCATTACGGTTTGAAACATGACAAGATTTTAGGATTTTTTCGGCGACCGTGGTTGACAATATGCGTTTTTCTTTTATTTTATTTGGAAAATCTGAATTTCATATCTAGTTTACGACAAAAAAAAAAAAAAAGAAAAAGAAAAAGAAAAAGTAAATGTATCTGTAAAGTCATTGGATCACTTGTAATTATCAAAGAATACTTCTAGTCTAATAGTTGGTAATTACGAGGACATTTACAAATATTTTTGATTCCGACATTTATGTACAAGTCATGCACATATAATGCCGTGATTGACAAGATCCTAGTTAGACTAAATTACATTGATGCACCTGAATGTATCATATAATTGCAATTAGCACTTTTAAATTTTTAACTTCTAACAATTTATACTCCCAACTTATAAATATATAGCAAACTAGTTTCATTAAGAACAATGTCGGTTTTTTTTTTCTTTTTTTATTATTATAGAAATTAATACTTGAATTGGACATATATAGGTTTTTAATTAACAATATAAATAGTTTTATAATGTTGATTCAAATTTATATTTGAAAGAAAAATAATTAAAAACTTCTATTTTGATAAAACTTAATTAAATACCTTAACTTTAATAATTTTGAATTAAAATAAATAAAAATTCCCATTCATAATATTAATTATTCAATCATGCACAAATTACATGTCAATTTCCATTAAAAGATTAGCAGTTTTATCAGTAGGAGTGTAGTGTTACAAATAGGTAAGTATATGAAACCAATTGTCAAAATTAAGAGGGTGTTTGGTAAATGAGTTTAGCAAACAGTAATTTTAAGTTTCAATAGTAATTTTTCAGAAAAGATAAAAAAACTTTTTCAGAAAAGACAAAAAACTTTTTCAGAAAAAGAAAAAAATCATGATGAAAAAAGTACAATTTAGTTTAAAATGAACGTGAAACCAAACACCCCCAAAAAATTTTAAAAACATATGAATTATAATTGTACAAGAAGACACCGATGTAATTAAAGTCTAATAATCAAACAAGTGAATAAATGCAGAAAAGAAGACAGATACCAAGGATATGCAATCTAATACGATTTTCCATTTTCAAACTTCTTGACTATCACAATTAAATTAGTATTGTGACTCAAATGTACTCCGGTTTACAGAAATTAATTATGCTCCTTCCATTTTGTGTTGAATGATTCTTCACATAACACTCCAAATTTAAACATCTAAAACGGAGTGCAAATTTTATATGTCAAAGAAAAATTTTTGCATTTGAGTGAAAAAAAAAAATGTGCTCTTTAATGTTTATATTAACTTTGTCAAAAGCTAAATTTGACGGTAAATTTCTCACGAGTCACGAGGTACATAGCCAATATTTATTTGGTATCTGATTTCTATTGGCTGATATATCACTTTTTTCACCTAATCATTATAGTTTTGTTATTATTAAATTATTTAAATGCTGAATCTTTACTTTTAAGAATTTTAAAGCTTAAATGAGATGATCAAAGATAGATATAGCATGAAAAAATGCATTATGCATTGGAACATTAGTCTCAAATATGTTATATTTTATACTATTTTGTAACGAATATAATATTAGTATTAACATACATGTACAAGGCCTATTTTCTCCATTTTGCCTAAATTTCCAAATGGAAACATTTTGGCCATCTGAAAGTCCATCTTAATTTAGAATTCCAAACATCAATTCAAATGGGAACAAATCAAATTGCGAGAAATCTTTTTGCCATACACTCCCTATAAGTAAGAAGTATTAGAAATAAAAAATTCTTTTTTTAAAATTTAAAAAATCTCTCTTTGAAAATTTTTGCTTAAGTTCCTAAATTTAATTAGACCGACACATGCGTTCAACAAATATTACATTACACTTCTCCTTTTTATATATTACGTATGTAGAAAAGATGGTCCTCATCAAAGGATCGCAAACTAAATACAGCAAAACATCTAGGGCCGTCTGACATTATAATCTCGAATTGATTTTCAAGGATTTGAGTGAGCGATTCGCATCAACATTGAGGAACAACAACCGGAAAAAAATCAAAATTGTCGGCTGAGTCAGTAATGTGTACATACTTTACATAATAAATATATATATATATATAGAGAGAGAGAGAGAGAGAAGGCTATGTGTCAAGGCAACAGAGATTTTTAGTGCGTCTTCTTTAATACCATTAAAGAAGTTTATTTCATCACGTTTAACGAGACAAACTATACAAGAAGTCTGAGGACTATTGATATGACATCAAGCTGGATACAAAATAATATATGTTGAATTCAAGGCAGAAAGTAGAAAAAGATTTGAAAAATGCAGAGAAATAAAGTACCAAATTTATAGTGGAGTTTGTTTTTTTGACTCTTAACATCTTTTTTCTAGCGAGTAGGTGATAAATTTTTGTTGTGTACTCATCCACATCGATTGGGACCCATTGATGCGGGTTCTGCAGTCTCTGGTACACATAATTGTGTGGTAAAAAATACAGTACGCATGTGTCTCTTCGTCTTCTCTCACTTATTGATCTTTTACTTTCTCAATCTGTTATACCTAATTTTTATTTGTTGCCACCAAGCGCTGGCTTGTCCTCTGAGTTTCATGGTCACCAACTCGATCTTTTGGTTTTCCAGGACATGTTTAAAATTGACAAAATTTCTTCAACACTCATAGATCTAATCCGAAATCTCTTTTGGTTGAAGATTTTCATGGAATTCTGAAACGTCAATACGAATTCCTGTCTCCAAAGCTCCTAATAATCGACTTACTCCATTTGTCTCCTTTGTGGCTGCCATCGATGAATACTCGGCCTTGGACTTGCCCTCCTCCTCAAAATCCGGCTCCATGTTTTGTGGATTTGGTTTTGGATTCAAATTAAGATTTCAAACTTGTGCTACAAAAAATGGCGAATCATTCTTGCACCTACTATTGGATGGTTGATGTTTTTATTTATTAATCTCACGTACGCGTTTGTTATGTACGCGTTTTTTATATCACAAAGTAATCATGAATCATAAGAAATAAAGAAATGCATATGATCACTACTATGTATGGATGACTTTTTAATAATTACGCTTTTTTGCAACCATTGGTGGTTATTATCCAAATTATAGACAAAGGTAAATACCTCATTAATTACTATCAATGTTTTTGCTAAGTTATTTAATTTATTACAAGTATCGAATCATATCATACGGTTAAATATTGAAAATATCAATGAAAAATTTTGAGTAACCATTGAAATCACACTACTGTCAGGTATCCCCACAAACTTGTAAATGATTTCTTGAAGTGAGGCCAAAACAATTGTAATATTACTTGGGATAAATTCTTCGATTATGGTCCTTGGTGGTGTTTAAATGACTTGATTTGTACCTTTGTGTTTAAATGACTTGATTGTACCTCTTTTATCAGTTCTAAATTATGAAAATAATGATTGTTTCACACCTTTAGAGTAAAATGTCCCAAGTTCAAGTCTCTATAACTGCGTTCCAGAGGAAACATTTTTCTAAAGAAAGGATAATAGTGTATGAGCATACTTGAATTTGCATCATACTTGAATTTGGGAGGCAACTTGCATTACATACGCCTGTAGATTCATAAGACTTGTCGGAATAAGGATGGACCCAAACCAGTGAATATTTTATTCAGCGTTATACATAATATAATAAAATTTCTGCTTCGTACGTATATTGTTGTTATTTTGTCATCTTGTTAGTGTTCCACTTAACCTCAATCATTTTGGTCAAAGTTGTTTTTAAAGTCACTTTTTTGGTTAGAGATATTCCATCCGTATCGAGGAAAAATAAAAGGAAGAGAAGGGAAAGAACAAATATTCATATATTATAAAATATTATTACAAAGGAAAGGATAAGGAAATGGTCATACTATTTAGGAGCAAGAAAAATATGGATAGGCCCATCAGCTACTATACGAAGAGAAAACAATATCCCGATTGTGATGATTGATCAACATATGAAACGAGAATATCGTACAAAAGATATAAAATGCATGCCCATGAGTTGTAAACAACTCTTATTTCTGGAAACCCTAAATATCCACCTATCCATATTCAAATCAAGATCTCTGATCATTTTAGTAATGACCAGGGCTCGGCGGCTTGTAGGGTCCGGTTGGTGGCTTCTGGTAAACCGGAGGATGTCCCGGGTAGTGACCATAAGGCGGTGACTTGTACACTGGCGGCGGCGGTGACTCGTACACTGGCGGTGGCGGTGACTCGTACACTGGCGGTGGTTTTCCAAATGGTGGCTTCACCACTTTAGGAGGAAGAGTTGGAGGTTTTGGTTTGGGTTCCGGCTTAGGCTTTGGTTCGGGTTCCGGCTTAGGCTTAGGTTCCGGCTTAGGCTTTGGTTCCGGTTCCGGCTTAGGCTTGGGTTCCGGCTTAGGCTTTGGTTCCGGTTCCGGCTTAGGCGGCTTTGGTTCCGGCTTAGGCTTAGGTTCCGGCTTAGGCTTTGGTTCCGGCTTAGGCTTTGGTTCCGGTTCCGGCTTAGGCGGCTTTGGTTCCGGCTTAGGCTTAGGTTCCGGTTCCGGCTTAGGCTTAGGTTCCGGCTTAGGCTTTGGTTCCGGCTTAGGCTTCGGTTCCGGTTCCGGCTTAGGCTTTGGTTCAGGCTTGGGCTTAGGTTCCGGCTTAGGCTTAGGTTCCGGCTTCTCCGCTGGTGGAGGTTTAGGATAAACCGGGGTTGGCGGCGGCGGCGACGGATAAACCGGGGTTGGTGGCGGCTTATAAACTGGGGTGGGGGGCGGCTTGTAAGGCTTCTCTACGGGTGGAGGTTTAGGATAGACCGGGGGAATTGGTTTCGGCTTAGGCTTATCTACGGGTGGAGGCTTCGGATAAACCGGGGTTGGGGGCGGCGGCGGCTTAGGCTCATATTTGGGGGGCTTATAGTAATCGGCGAGAGTCTGAGTGGTGAGGAAAACCACTCCAAGGAGTAAAATGAGCAAATGAGAGTAAGACATTGTTAAGTAAGTTCTTTTGGTGTGGTGAAGACTAATGCTTAGGAAGTGGTCTTTTTATAGTGGTGAGAAATTTCTTGGCACTCGAACGTATCAAAATCTTCGTCATCAAATTATTTTCATATACCTTGATGTGTACAGAAAATCAAGACAAGGATTTCTTGGCTAAAGTGTACGGTATTAATTTGTTTAGGTTAATTTGGGTCCCATTAGGTTTTGAGCCTTGAAAAGATAATAGTTTTTAGGCGTCGGTGGTTGACAATTATGTGTTTTTGTTTTATTTTATTTGGAAGATATGATTTATTTGCCTTTTTTTTTTAATAAAAACTATGGGAAAAAAGAATTAATATCAGGGAAAACTAAAACAGACACCTACTATTCTTTTATATATATATATATATTCCACGTCATGTTCCCACCTGGAATTTATTATAAATGTATGGTTTAAATCATTGGATGACTTGATGTGTACCTAACAATCACGAGATTGACAGAGAGAGGGCATAATGATTTAACAAGTGATGAATGAATCCAGAAACGAAGTCAGATACAAGCATATGCAATATTATGAGATTTTCCCTTTATTTTTAATCATCATGACTATGTACAATTAGATTAGACTATGTACTCCGGTTTACTGAAATTATTGATGCTTATTTCGTTTCATGCTGAATGATTCTTCACGTAGCTGTGTTCCACTTTTTTTTTTTTTATTTAATATTTTAATATTTTTATGTTTTCCCCTGCCCTTTTTCCTCAAAAATGTTTGACCTATGGTATTTTATTGAATGGAAGCACTATATAACTGGTCGACTTATTTGTGTAAAAAAAACTAGGCATTGTACAAATCCGTTGTTATAATTTAAATATATGTTCTTTCTAATTTATTTTTATTTTTATTTTTATTTTTATTTTTTGGAGGTTATCTCATTAGGCATTTTGTTTTTGTAACTTTGTTGTGAACATGTAGAATGTGATGCAGGACCAAGATAGCTTAAAGAAATAGAGAAAAAAAAAGAGAGAGAAATTGATAGAAAAAGTGGAAAAATTAAATAACTGTCCTTTTCTAACTTTAATCTGTTTTATCTCAAAGAATGACTTTGCCCCAAATGAGTTTGAAACTTTCTTGTGTAAAAGGAGAGGGTATATTTAGCACTAATATACTTCCCCCAAACTTGTCACTTTGTTGTGAACACGTAGAAGATGTGATGCTGGACCAAGATAGGCTAAACAAATAGAGAAAAATTAAGAGAGAAGGAATTGATGGAAAAAGTGGAAGAATTAAAAAAGAAAAAAGAATAACAAAAAGAAAAATATGTATTGATTAATCACCGGCAAGATTTCCTCCCCCCCCCCCCCCACAGTGATGTCCCTTTGAATATGTTAAAGTACGTAATTACTTAATTCACTGCCGGCAATGTGGAATATATACTCGTAATAGAGTGCCTTTTTTCAATTCTATGACCTCGATTTGAGAAGTTGTCGTGCCTCTTTCCATCAATTACTGACATAAACAAATATATATGTAGTTTAAGATTCAAATACCAATAACGAAAAGTCCCGAAGGAATATTGGTAATCCTATACTTGTCCACAAAAATAAAGTAAAAAAATTGTGCTTCTTGAGATATATTGAAAGAACTCAATGCATAACACGCAAAGAGGCATAATACCATATCCGAAAAAGAAAAGTGCATACAGATTCTGTGTCTAAAAAGGAGAGGATTTCAAGATTAATAAAGGAATCTAACTTTAGTTTGAGCTTGATTTCTTCTATGAAGGGCATTGTTTCCTTTTTTATTTATTTATTTATTTATTTTAAATTTTTGATTTAGTGTGCCATTGAGACTGGCCTCTTTGGCAAACGCACTCAACCAACTCAACTCAAACTTTTTTTTGTTTTTTTCCCAAAAAGTTTTTGTCTTTTTCCCAAAAAGTTTTTGTCTTTTCTGAAAATTCAAAAAAATTTACTATTCAAACTTAAAAATCTCAACTCAAATACTCCACCAAACTCCCCCTTAATTTTTGTTCTCATTTTTTCTTTCTTCTTCTATAGATAAATTTGAGTGTAAGCCTGAACAAATTTTCTGGCTTCATGGCTGATAATTTTTTATTTGTATGTTGTTATAATTTTCTGATCTTTACAAGCCTGAAGTGATTTCCGTTGAGTTGTTTTTAAAGTTACATTCTCGTAGATATGCAATTCCATTCATGAAAGAAAAAGAAAGGGGGGAAAACAAAAGAAGGCAAAAGCGTAAAATATATTCGTATTTCATAACATATTACAAAGGATCATATGGAACTGGTTTTAATAATTATAAGCAACAAAAATATGGATAGGCTCATCCGCTACTATGACAAGAGCAAACAATATCCGGATAGTGATCGTACGTAAGATATAAAAATGCATGCTCATGAGTCGTACACAACCCTTATTTTTGGAAACCATATATATATATATATATATCAACCTATCCATATTCATATGAAGATCTCTAATCATATCAATAATGACCAGGACTCGGCGGCTTCTTGTAAACCGGAGGGCTTCCGGGGTAGTGACCATAAGGAGGCGACTTTTGCACCGGCGGTGGTTTTCCATATGGTGGCTTCACCACTTTAGGAGGAGGAGTTGGAGTTTTTGGCTTGGGTTCCGGGTTAGGCTTAGGTTTCGGCTTCTCTCCATGAGGCGGTTTGTTGTAAACCGGGGTTGGTGGTGGCTTAGAAGGCTTCTCGACGGGTGGATTTTTTGGGTAAACCGGGGTTGATGGTGGCTTATAAGTCTTCTTTACAGGTGGATGTTTAGGATAAACCGGGGTTGGTTCCGGCTTAGGCTTCTCTGTAGGCGGAGGTTTTGGATAAACTGGCGGAGACGGCGGCTTGTGCTCATATTTGGGGGGCTTATAGTTGTCGGCGAGAGTCCGAGTGGTGAGGAAAACCACTCCAAGGAGTAAGAAGAGCAAATGAGAGGAAGACATTGTTAAGTTCTTTTGTTGTGGTGAAGTTATGCTTGGGATAGTGGTCTTTTTATAGTGGTCTGAGAAATTTGTTGGCAGGAAAAAATATGTAGGTTTATGACTCTTTATTTAAATATAAAAAAAAAAAAACTCATTTTTTGATTATGGAAATTGTTATGTAAATTCTTCTCCTATTATTCACTGAACTGGTCTCCGATCGGATTGATAAACCTATCAAATCTATTTTTTTATTTAGGGTGAGTTTGGTTATCAATTCATCTTAAATTAAATTGTACTTTTTTCATCATGATTTTTGTCTTTTTCTGAAAAATTTTTTTATCTTTTCTGAAAAAGTTTTTTGTCTTTTCTGAAAAATTACTATTAAAATTTAAAAATCTTAAACTAAACTCATTCACCAAACACCCCCTTAATTAATTAGTTTCATACGAACGTACTATGTCTGTGTACAGAAAGTCAAGAAGTATCTATTAGCTTATACGGCTTTATAAACGTAGATGAATTTAAATGGTCCAATTAGGGTGTGCAACATGACAAGATTTTAGGTTTTTTTCGACGACGGTGGTTGACAATATGTGTTTTTCTTTTATTTTATTTGGAAAATCTGAATTTCATGTCTTGTTTACGACAAATTAAAAAAAAAGAAAAAGAAAATGTATCTGTAAAGTCATTGGATCACTTGTGATTATCAAAGAATACTTCCAGTCTAATAGTTGGTAATTACGAGGACATTTACAAATATTTTTGATTCCGACATATATGTACAAGTCATGCACATATAATGACGTGATTGACAAGATCCCAATTAGACTAAATTACATTGATGCACCTGAGTGTATGGCATAGTTGCAATTAGCACTTTAAACTTTTTAACTTTCAACAATTTATACTCCGAACTTATAAACAATGTAGCAAACTAGTTCCATTGAGAACAATGTTGGTTTTTTTTTTTTCTCTTTTTTTTTAATTATTATAGAAATTAATACTTGAATTGCACATAGGTTTTTAATTAAGAATATAAATAGTTTTTATAATGTTGATTCAAATTTATATTTGAAATAAAAATAATTAAAAATTTTCTATTTTGATAAAACTTAATTAAATACCTTAACTTTAATAATTTTGAATTAAAATAAATAAAAATGCCCATTCATAATATTAATTATTCAATTATGCACAAATTACATGTCAATTTCCATTAAAAGATTAACAGTTTTATCAGTAGGAGTGTAGCGTTACAAATAAATAAGTATATGAAACCAATTATCAAAATTAAAAGTTTAAAAACATATAAATTATAATTGTACGATAAGTTTAGAAGACACCGATGTAATTAAAGTCTAATAATCAAACAAGTGAATAAATGCAGAAAAGAAGACAGAGACCAAGGATATGCGATCTAATACGATTTTCCATTTTCAAACTTCTTGACTATCACAATTAAATTAGTATTGTGACTCAAATGTACTCCGGTTTACAGAAATTAATTATGCTCCTTCCATTTTGTGTTGAATGATTCTTCACATAACACTCCAAATTTAAACATCTAAAACGGAGTGCAAATTTTATATGTCAAAGAAAAATTTTTGCATTTGAGTGAAAACAAAATGTGATCTTTAATGTTTATATTAACTTTGTCAAAAGCTAAATTTGACGGTAAATTTCTCGCGAGTCACGAAGTGCATAGCCAATATTTATTTGGTATTTGATTTCTATTGGCTGATATATCACTTTTTTCATCTAATCATTATAGTTTTGTTATTATTAAATTATTTAAATACTGAATCTTTACTTTGAAGAATTTTAAAGCTTAAATAAGATGATCAAAGATAGATATGGCATGAAAAATTGCATTATGCATTGGAACATAAATCTCAAATATGTTATATTTTATACTATTTTGTAACGAATATAATATTAGCATCAGTTTGGTTTATCAGTTTAAACTATTAGTTTGAACTGATTTTTTTGTCTTTTCTGAAAAAGTTTTTTAGTTTTTCTGAAAAGTCAATAAAAATTACTATTAAAACTTAAAATTTCCAACTCAAACTGGTGAACCAAACAGAGCCTTAGTATTAACATACATGTACAAGGCCTATTTTCTCCATTTTGCCTAAATTTCCAAATGGAAACATTTTGGCCATCTGAAAGTCCATCTTAATTTGGAATGCCAAACATCAATTCAAATTGGAACAAATCAAATTGCGAGAAATCTTTTTTCCATACACTCCCTATAAGTAACAAGTATTAGAAATAAAAAATACTTTTTTAAAATTTGAAAAATCTCTCTTTTAAAATTTTTGCTTAAGTTCCTAAATTTAATTAGACCGACACATGCCTTCAACAAATATTACATTACACTTCTCCGGTTTATATATTACGTATGTAGAAAAGATGGTCCTCATCAAAGGATCGCAAACTAAATACAGCAAAACATCTAAGGGCCGTCTGATATTATAATCTCGAATTGATTTTCAAGAATTTGAGTGAGCGATTCGCATCAACATTGAGGAACAACAACCAAAAAAAAATCAAAATTGTCGGCTGAGTCAATAATGTATACATACCATACATAATATATATATATATATATATAGAAGGCTATGTGTCAAGGCAAAAGAGATTTTTGGTGCGTCTTCTTTAATACCATTAAAGAAGTTTATTTCATCACGTTTAACTAGACAAACTACACAAGAAGTCTGAGGACTACTGATATGACATCAAGTTGGATACAAAATAATATGTACTCGTTTGGTTCGTCAACTCGAACTTAAAATTTTCATCTCAGATTTTATTTTTTTCTAAAAAAGTTTTTTATCTTTTCTGAAAAAGTTTTTTTGTTTTTTTTTTTTCCTGAAAAATCAATAAAAATTATTATTGAAAACTTAAAATTTCTAACTCAAACTGGTGAACCAAACGGAGTCTATATGTTGAATTCAAGGCAGAAAGTAGAGAAAGATTTGCAAAATGCAGAGAAATAAATTACCAAATTTATAGTGGAGTTTGTTTTTTTGACTCTAACATCTTGTTTCTGGCGAGTAGGTAACAAATTTTTGTTGTGTACTCATCCACATCGATTGGGACCCATTGATGCGGGTTCTGCAGTCTCTGGTACACATAATTGTGAGGTTAAAAATACAGTACGCACGTGTCTCTTCGTCTTCCTCACGTATTGATCTTTTACTTTCTCAATCTGTTATAGCTAATTTTTATTTGTTGCCACCAAGCGCTGGCTTGTCCTCTGAGTTTCATGGTCACCAACTTGATCTTTTGGTTTTCCAGGACATGTTTAAAATTGACAAAATTTCTTCAAAACTCATGGATCTAACCCGAAATCTCTTTTGGTTGAAGATTGTCATGGAATTCTGAAACGTCAATACGAATTCCTGTCTCCAAAGCTCCTAATAATCGACTTATTCCATTTGTCTCCCTTGTGGCTGCCATCGATGAATACTCGGCCTTGGACTTGCCCTCCTCTTCAAAATCCGGCTCCATGTTTTGTGGATTTGGTTTTGGATTCAAATTAAGATTTCAAACTTGTGCTACAAAAAATGGCGAATCATTCTTGCACCTACTATTGGATGGTTGATGTTTTTATTTATTAATCTCACGTACGCGTTTGTTATTTCACAAAGTAATCGTGAATCATAAGAAATAAAGACATGTATATGATCACTACTATGTATGGATGAGTTTTTAATAATTACGCTTTTTTGCAACCATTGGTGGTTATTATCAAAATTATAGACAAAGGTGAATACTTCATTAATTACTATCAATGTTTTTGCTAAGTTATCTAATTTATTACAATTATCGAATCATATCATACAGTTAAATATTGACAATATCAATGGAAAATTTTGAGTAACCATTGAAATCACACTATCGTCAGGTGGCCCTACAAACATGTAAAGAATTTCTCGAAGTGAGGCCAAAACGATTGTAATATTACTTGGGATAAATTCTTCGATTATGGTCCTTGGTGGTAGTTAAATGACTTGATTGTACCTCTCTTATCAGTTGCAAATTATGAAAGTAATGGTTGTTTCATACCTTTAGAGCAAAATGTCCCAAGTTCAAGTCTCTATAAGTGCGTTCCAAAGGAAACATTTTTCTAAAAAAAGGATAATAATGTATGAGCATACTTGAATTTGCATCATGCTTGAATTTGGGAGGCAACTTACATTACATACGCCTATAGATTCATAAGACTTGTCGGAATAAGGATGGACGCAAACCAGTAAATATTTTATTCAGCGTTATACGTAATATAATAAAATTTATGCTTCGTATATTGTCGTTATTCTGTCATCTTGTTAGTGTTCCACTTAACCTCAATCATTTTGGTCAAAGTTGTTTTTAAAGTTACTTTTTTGGTTAGAGATATTCCATCCGTATCGAGGAAAAATAAAAGGAAGAAAAGGGAAATAACAAATATTCATATATTATAAAATATTATTGCAAAGGAAAGGGTCATGGAAATAGTCATACTGACTAGAAGCAAGAAAAATATGGATAGGCTCATCAGCTACTATGCGAAGAGAAAACAATATCCCGCTTGTGATGATTGTTCAACATATCAAACGAGAATATCGTACGTAAGATATAAAATGCATGCTTATGATTTGTAAACAACTCTTATTTTTGGAAACCCTAAACATCGACCTATCCATATTCAAATCAAGACCTCTGATCATTTTAGTTATGACCAGGGCTCGGCGGCTTGTAGGGTCCAGTTGGTGGCTTCTGGTAAACCGGAGGATGTCCCGGGTAGTGACCATAAGGCGGTGACTTGTACACTGGCGGCGGTTTTCCATATGGTGGCTTCACCACTTTAGGAGGAAGAGTTGGAGGTTTTGGTTTGGGTTCCGGCTTTGGCTTAGGTTCCGGCTTAGGCTTTGGTTCCGGCTTAGGCTTAGGTTCCGGCTTAGGCTTCGGTTTTGGCTTAGGCTTTGGTTCCGGTTCCGGCTTAGGCTTAGGTTCCGGCTTAGGCTTTGGTTCCGGTTCCGGCTTAGGCTTACATCCTGGCTTAGGCTTAGGTTTCGGTTCCGGCTTAGGCTTAGGTTCCGGCTTAGGCTTTGGTTCCGGCTTAGGCTTAGGTTTCGGTTCCGGTTTAGGCTTAGGGTTCCGGCTTAGGCTTAGGTTCCGGCTTAGGCTTTGGTTCCGGCTTAGGCTTAGGTTCTGGCTTAGGCTTTGGTTCCGGCTTAGGCTTAGGTTTCGGTTCCGGCTTAGGCTTAGGTTCCGGCTTAGGCTTAGGTTCTGGTTCCGGCTTCGGCTTTGGTTCAGGCTTGGGCTTAGGTTCCGGCTTAGGCTTAGGTTTCGGCTTCTCCACTGGTGGAGGCTTAGGATAAACCGGGGTTGGTGGTGGCTTATGAGGCTTCTCCACTGGTGGAGGTTTAGGATAAACCGGGGTTGGCGGCGGCGGATAAACTGGGGTTGGTGGTGGCTTATAAACTGGGGTGGGGGGCGGCTTGTAAGGCTTCTCTACGGGTGGAGGTTTAGGATGGACCGGGGGAATTGGTTTCGGCTTAGGCTTATCTACAGGTGGATGCTTCGGATAAACCGGGGTTGGCGGCGGCGGCGGCTTAGGCTCATATTTGGGGGGCTTATAGTTGTCGGCGAGAGTCTGAGTGGTGAGGAAAACCACTCCAAGGAGTAAGATGAGCAAATGAGAGTAAGACATTTTTAAGTAAGTTCTTTTGGTGTGGTGAAGACTAATGCTTAGGAAGTGGTCTTTTTATAGTGGTGAGAAATTTCTTGGCACTCGAACGTATCAAAATCTTCGTTATCAAACTAGTTTCATATACCTTGATCTGTACAGAAAATCAAAACAAGGATTTCATGGCTAAAGTGTACGGTATTAATTTGTTTAAGTTAATTGGGGTCCCCTTAGTTTTTGAGCCTTCAAAAGACTATAGTTTTTAGGCGTCGGTGGTTGACAATAATGTGTTTTTGTTTTATTTTATTTGGAAGATATGATTTATTTGTTTTTTTTTAATAAAAACAATGGGAGAAAACAATTAATGTCAGAGAAAACTAAAACAGACACCTACTATTCTTCTATATATTTATATTCCACGTCAAGTTCCAAGCTGGAATTTATTATAAATTGCATGGTTTTAAATCATTGGATCACTTGATGTGTACCTAACAATCACAAGATTGACATAGAGAGCGCATAATGATTTAACAAGTGATGAGTGAATCCAGAAAAGAAGTCAGACACAAGCTTATGCAATCTTATTTTTAATCATCTTGACTACGTACAATTAAATTGGACTATATATATACTCCGGTTTACTGAAATTATTTATGCTTATTTCGTTTCATGCTGAATGATTCTTCACGTAGCTGTGTTCCACTTTTTTATTTATTTATTTATTTTATGTTTTCGCCTGCCTTTTTTCCTAAAAAAAGTTTGACCTATGGTATTTTATTGAATGGAAGCACTATATAACTGGTCGACTTATTTGTGTAAAAAACTAGGCATTGTACAAATCCGTTGTCATAATTTAATTTATATGTTATTTCTAATTTCTTTTTAATTTTTGATTTTTCTTTTTTGGATAAATGGGGTTATCTCATTAGGCATTTTGTTTTTGTAACTTTGTTGTGAACATGTAGAAGATGTGATGCAGGACCAAGATAGCTTAAAGAAATAGAGGGAAAAAAAAAAAAGAGAGAGAGAGAAATTGATAGAAAAAGTGGAAAAATTAAATGACTGTCCTTTTCTAACTTTAATCTGTTTTATCTCAAAGAATGACTTTGCCCCAAATGAGTTTGAAGCTTTCTTGTGTAAAA
Organism: Ficus microcarpa; assembly: GCA_025413485.1. NCBI lineage: Eukaryota > Viridiplantae > Streptophyta > Magnoliopsida > Rosales > Moraceae > Ficus > Ficus microcarpa. The sequence continues at coordinate 17,981,093 of CM046382.1, read as the reverse complement.
GGAGAGGGTATTTAGCACTAATATACTTCCCCCAAACTTGTCACTTTGTTGTGAACACGTAGAAGATGTGATGCTGGACCAAGATAGGCTAAACAAATAGAGAAAAATTAAGAGAGAAGGAATTGATAGAAAAAGAGGAAGAATTGAAAAAAGAATAAAGAATAACAAAAATATATAGATATATATATGTATTGGATTAATCATCGGCAAGATCCCCCCCCCCCCCCCACAGTGATGTCCCTTTGAATATGTTAAAGTACGTAATTACTTAATTCACTGCCGGCAATGTGGAATATATACTCGTAATAGAGTGCCTTTTTTCAATTCTATAACCTCGATTTGAAAAGTTGTCGTGCCTCTTTCCATCAATTACTGACATAAACAAATACAGGTATAGTTTAAGATTCAAATACCAATAACGAAAAGTCCCGAAGGAATATTGGTAATCCTATACTTGTCCATAAAAATAAAGTAAAAAAATCGTGCTTCTTGAGATATATTGAAAGAACTCAATGTATAACACGCAAAGAGGCATAATTACATATCCGAAAAAGAAAAGTGCATTACAGATTCTGTGTCTAAAAAGGAGAGGATTTCAAGATTAATAAAAGGAATCTAACTTTAGTTTGAGCTCGTTTTCTTCTATGAAGGGCATTGTTTCCTTCTTCTTTTTTTTTTAATTTAGTGTGCCATTGAGACTTAATTTTTGTTCTCATTTTTTCTTTCTTTTTTTTATAGATAAATTTGAGTGTAAGCTTTAATTTCATTCTTTTTATTTATTTTGAAAGGTGTTAAAGCTATAAGAAAGGTAAATAAAATTTCGCTTAAGCATTAGTTATGAGTCGGGCTGTGCACGAGTGGGTTCAGCAGATGGCAGATTAGAAGATAATGATTTTTTCAAAATCCCAAACCAGCTCTGCCCATCATGTAGGCGGGTTAGGCAAGTTGGTTGCGCGTGGGGGCGGGTGGGGGCATGCGGTGTGGCGGATAAATAGAGAATTTTGAAAACAATTTTGTAAATTTTTTAGTCTCCTTTTTTTTTTCCAATTGTTTTTTTTTTTAAATTGAAATAAGCTTAGAACTTTACTTTAATTGCCGAACCTCCTACAATGTTAAACTTGGAGAGATGAAAAAATTAAGAGTAAGATTGATTCCAATTACAAACATAATATCTAAACAACAACAATAATAATAAAATCCAAAAAACAATTAAACTACTAGTAATTTCATCATGGCCCATTTTGATAAAATAAAAACACACCGAAGAGTTAATAGAAAAAAAAAAAAGAAAAATATATATATCAGTGGAAGTCAAAAAGTCTTATACTCTTATTAAAGGAAAAAAAATTAATTAATAATTAAAAAAAAGATGGGTGGATGAGTCAAACCCGCAAATCAAAAAGTGAAACTCACACCCTCCTGGAAGTGATAACGGATGGGTAGAAAAACCACCAAAAATAAACGGGTAATGAAGTGAACCTGTTGAAACGGGTGGGGCTGAACAGAGTTAGATGATTTGGACGGATTCGTGAGTTTCGTGCACAGCTATAATTGTGAGGAATGGTAGCTCACAAGTCACAACTGCCAAAAAGCAAGGCGTAAAGGTCAATTTGCTTTACTATTTTCTATTTTATTTTGGACTTTTTTTTTTTTTTATAAATTTTCTCTAATGGAAACCAGCTGTTCTTCAAATGCTTTAGTTAAAGCATTATCTCATATTTAGGATGTGTTTGATATGTTAGTTTGAGTTGAAATATTTTAGTTGTAATAGTAATTTTTGTTGACTTTTTAGATAAGACAAAAAACTTTTTCACAAAAGACAAAAAACTTTTTGGGAAAAGGACAAAAATCATGATGAAAAAAGTACAATTTAGTTTAAAATGAGATGTTTGCCAAACGAACCCTTAATATATAAACGACCTTTTTATCAAATGTAGTGCGTACATTTTGCAGTATGACAACTTGAATTCTTGTGGCTTATCAATTGCAAGATATTTTTTTTCCCTTTTTTTTTTTTTACTCTAATGAGATCCAATGCATTTGTTATACCTGTAATCTTACCAAGTGACTAAAACAAGTAAAATCAAATATTAGTTCGAATAAAAATTATTAAGGATTTTTTTTTTTTGAGGACTTCTCACGTAAAACCATCCAAATTAAACTGTCCTTTTCTAACTTTTGTCTACTTTATCTCAAAGAATGACTTTGCCCCCAAACTTTCTTGTGTAAAAGGAGAGGATTTAGCACTAATGCCCCTAAATTTGTCATTTTTTAGTAACTTACCCTTCAAATTTCTAATTTTAATAATTTACCCATGAACTTGCTAAATTATAGTAATGTACCCTATTTGTCAATTAATTTTCTATTAAATTGATTATGAAAAACCCTTGAATAGCTCATGTGAAGATCAGAAAAACTCATTTTTAGTTAACAATTTTTAAATATAAAACAAACCCTCATGTAAAATTTCAAATTTCAAAATTTTAATTAAATGTAAAATTAACTAAAAGTGATATATTACAACAATGTAACAAATTCAAAGGATAAATTATCAAAATTGAAAATTCGTGAGGCTAGTTGCCAAAGGTATTAAGTTTAGGGTGTCACAAGTAGCCACGTTTTCTTCGATTACCCATGCAGATGTTGATGGGTGTGGACAAATTGGTCAACGTTCATACCCACGTGAACGCAGCAAATGGAGTACTAGGGGCTTCCCAGCTTCAACATTTTATTTTATTTTAAATAACCTTTAATTTGAATAAAATTTTCATAATAATCTCTCTTAAAAATGAAATTTTGATTATAATTATAGCTCTCTAATTATCCATAATATAGTTATAACGAGTTTAATACCCATACATTATACAGGGAAGGAAGAAAAAATAAAAATGAAAAAAATTGAGTATTATATAATAAAAGCAGTTAATTAAGATATAGATTATAATTACAGAAAGTATATTTTTTTTAGTATTTACTATTATAATATTAAAGTACATACATTCATATTTATAAGCGTAATTTTTTTGAAATAAAAAGTTCAAATAATAAATAAAATTGAAAAATTAAAGGGATAACAAAGTTGTGGGGTAAATATAATAAAATAAAAATCAATTAAATTAATAAATAAACGTAAAAATGAATAGAAATTTTAAAAAAAATTTATTTTTAAATATTATAGATATAAATATAAAAGAACCTTATTGAACATTTTGTTCAAAAAAAAAGAAGAAAAAAAATAAAAGAAGTCAAAGAATAAAAAATTAATAATATCAAATATTAGAATAAAATATTAAGTATAAGAATTGTTGTTAATATAATAAAATATAATAATATATTGTTATTAAAAAATCAGAAAGAATAAATAAAATTAAAAACTTTTAAACTTAAATAGTCAAAAAAATTTAATAACTTAAGTAAATCTATTAAATTTAAACAAAATTAATTAAATCAATAAATAAACCTAGAAATGAATTAAATATTTAAAAAAATTTAATTTTAAATAATAATATTAATATATGACATAAATAATAATTTAGTTATAATAATTATAAATATATATTTTTGATAATTACGTTTCATTATAGTAGAAAATTTGTTTATTGAATTTTAATTTTCTGGTAACTTTATAGACCTTTTTATATTTTGGAATTTCTGTAAATTATTATTTAATTTTAAATTTTTTAATTTGTTTGTTTATTTTGATTATTATAATTTAATTGTATTAATGTATTATTCTGTTTTTTTCCTTAAATTTTTATTAATTCAATAATTTAAAATTTTCAAACATTATTTAACATATATAATTTTATTTTTTATCATTGGAAATAATTTAATAAAATTTAATTTTTTATCTTATGGTTTTTTTATATCCTTATTTTTTTAATTTATTTTAATATAGATATAGATATCTTTCTCTTTCTCTCTCTATCTCTATCTCTCCTTCTCTTTCTCTCTAATGACCAGACAATGCCAAAAGAGCAAAATTGGTAAGTCACTGTGCAGCCGGGAAAAAACAGGGAATTGAAGGGCAAAATCGTCATTTTACTGTACATTTTTACTATTTGGGAACTGTAGATCACTGTAACGAGGGCAAAACCACTAAGTCACTATGCAGTGGGGAAAAAGCAGTGGAATTAAAGGGCAAAATCATCATTTTTATGTACATTTCACTGTTTGGAATTGTATATTACTGTATGTCACTGTAACTGAAACGGGAAAAATGAAAAAAAAAAAAAAAAAAAACCAAACGTCACTGTAGATTACTATTCAATGAACAGTAAAAGTTTACATTCTTTTAGTATATCATATAATTTGCTTTATATTGATGGAAAATTCTAGCTCCGTCACTTTACACTACTACACATCTAGGGATAGGTCGATGTAGGTGCAACTGGCGGCTAAAATTTTTTTTTGGTTTTATTTTATCCTAAAAATTTTTAGGATTTTTCTATTTTATCTCATTAAAAATTAAAAATTAAAAATTAAAAATCTCTGTATAAACCCATTAAAAAGCTCCTACTAAAGCTTTATCTTTTAGTTTTTATATGATGATGTTATTTATTTTACGTCTCCACTAAAATTTTTGTCTGGCTTCATCACGGCATCTATGTTTCATGCACCACTAATCTGAACCGTCCACTTGCAGCCTAACTAATCTTGAATTTTCTGTTGTAATTTTAGAATGTTGCATGAGTATACCATTAGATCGGCCGTTCGTATTTTCTATACACACAGGACTTTTTGAAGCTATCAAATCGGGTGAAAGTACTCGAAGAGTATTTATTCCAAGTAGCCGCAAAGGGAGAATTTTTGACAGTGGGAAAGTTGACAAAACATAAACAAACGAAAATACAATTTTTTTTTTTTTTTAAATTATATAGAGACTTAAAGGTGCTTCTGGGAAGAACGTTAATTCGAAAAATGTTTTCATTTGATAATATTTGGTAACAAACATCTCAAATGGATTGAAATTTTCATTTAAGCAAAATTTTAAACAGAGGGGAGAATGAAGGATTTAGGATTTGAATTCAGTGTATGCATCAATAAAGACGAAAATTATAACAAAATTAAGTAAAACTTCTAATATTGCTTAATTAATTATACGTTATTGAGTATTATGCATGTTCCAAAGCAATATCATGTTTAAATAAGAGATAAATGCAAATTTGCAAAAACTTAAAATTAACCCCATAGTAAACTAAAAATGTTAATAATTCTTCAAAATGTTTTACTAATTAGTGTGCGTCCTATATGTTAAATGTAGAGACCAAGGTTTCTATATAAAATCTTGGAAAAATGAAATTAGGGGGTGTTTGGCATTCAATCTCAAACCAAAATTTTCATCTCAGTTTTTGTTTTTTTCTGAAAAAGTTTTTTGTCTTTTCTAAAAAGTCAGTAAAAACTACTATTGAAACTTAAAATTTCCAACTCAAACTCATTCACCAAACGGACCCTTAGAAAAAATAGAGCGACAAGAAAGAAAGCCGAGATGAAAGAGAAAATAATTGAATTGTAGAAGTCTGCGTTTGCCGACACTGAAATGGAATAAGAAGAGAGATAGATGAAAGGAAATAAATGGAACAAGAAGACAAGGAAGGCAAAAATAAAAACAACAAAGAAGACTTGAGAGAGAGAGAGAGAGAGAGAGATGAGCAAACTAAAAAAAAAAAAAGACTTCTTTTTATCTAAAACGAAAGAGAGAAAATAATAAATTAAACTAACACAATTAAGAAATTACTAGTCCAGTTCAAATTATTAAAAAAAAAAAAAGAGAGAGAGAGAGAGAGAGAGAGAGAGAGAAAATGAAGCTGATTCATTTAGCAAGAAGACAAGTGGGTTTTTGCAATTTGGAAAAGGAGTCCAAATACAATCAAAGCCAAAGCCCAATACTTGAGCGTGCAGATTAGCAAGCCTTAACGGCAATTAGTGGGGGGCACATACTTGGAAATGATACCCATTACTGATTATGATCTTAGTTTTCTTACTGGGGACACGCGCCCTCATCTGCATAAATAAATATTTATTTATCTTCTGTCAAATTGATGGTCACCAATTAGTTACTATATGGTATACACTTTGACACCAACTTGTCACCACTTCTGCTGACGGGTTGTCAGTTGGTTACTTTTGCCGGCGAGATACAAACCGGTAACCACATTCACCGGTAGGTTACCAGTTGATTATCAACTAGTTAAGAGTCGGCAACACCAGTTCCACAGGTAGCAGATCGTGATCAGTCGGTAACCACCTTTGTCAGTGGGTTACCAGATGATTACCAGTCGGCAACCACTTTTGTCGACGGGTTATCAAATGATTACTGAATAGTTACCAATAGATAACCACCTTTATTGATAGGATGTCAGCTGGTTACCGAATGGTAACCATTGATACTAACAAATATACTTATAAGTTATCGATCGTTAACCACCAAATCCGTCATATATTGGTGAAAGCCAAATTTCTTGAATAATCCCTGAATCACTTTCCACTCACTTTACTATGTTTATACATATGTTAGTGATGCTTTTAGTTACAACAGAAAAATAAGATTCCAAAGTAAGTTACTACAACTTACTCATCTTGCAAATGAAAGCCAGGTAGACGAGCAACTTATTTCAATGCAGTCCTCTACTCATCCACTTTGTTTCGGTCATGCTTAAAACGATTTCGATTGCAACAAACGCAGCACCATAACTTCCCTTCTGGTTTCTTATATCCGATGGATTGACATGAGAAGAGAAAGGTATAACAATCTGCTCTTGTTCCTTCTTGCATTTGATTATGTGCACTAGTAATTCATCTAAACACCTATCTTGAAGAAGACGACCGGTGAAAGTTTTGATTGCTGAATTGCTGTCAAGAGTGCAGGTGAATTGCTGAATTGCCTTTTGAGTGAAAGTTTGGAGCATGTAGACTATTTTTTACCCTTCTTTTTCCTTGGAATTTTTTTGGTGGCGAAATTGAAAGGAAATTTTAAGCCAATGCCATAAAGGAAACGTAGGTCAATTATCCTCTTGGAAATTATTTGGAACATATTATAGCGTGTTTACTTCATATGAAAAGAAAAAGAGAAAAAAAAAAAAAAGCATTTTCCTTTCTTATTTATGTGTTTTTATCATCAGTCCTGCAATATAATACGGCTTAGATTTTGAATTTTTATACGCACTTAAGAATACATTTTTTTTTTTTTTTGAGTAAATACTTAAGAATGCATTTTGTGACAAATAAAGTACATTTTATTTTTTGCATAATCTCTGACATCAATAAAAGGACTCCGTAGAAATATATTCATCAAAACTTTCCACAAGAGTAGATCAGGAATGGTCGTAAATATCTATGATATTTCTGAAATTTCTGTTCTTGCAAGTTATAGTTGAGCAGAAATTGTATTTCTTTGTTTCAGTGATGAAATGAAAAGTTTTGGTAGTCGACTAATAACTAAAAAAATTTTAACATTGTAAAATGAATTATTAAAATTTTCAGGGAGGCTATTTGTAAATTTGGATCAGATATAAAAAATTGTTAAAGACCCAATTCTAATATTAACTTTTGAATAAAACTTATATATGGTATGAGTTGTCATTTTCTATTGATAAATGTTTAAAGCACTATCTTTCTAGAACTTATTAGTGCATGCGTCCCATTTGATATATATTTTGTTGTTAGTTTTTATTGTTTAATTTTATTATTGAATTGTGTATTTGAATTTAATTAATTTCTCTTTATTTTTACTAAAAATTAGTGGATAAAATGTTCCTTAACCTAAAGAAAAAGAAATTAATGGATAAATATTACAAGAGTTTTGTTGTCCATGGCACATTAAGTCGATTCACAAGGATTTTCTATGCGAATTGATGCCTAATCTCTTCGCGTAGACTTTTTATTTGTAGCTATAAGCCCTTCACAACATATTATCACCTACCAATTGCTATTTTTAACTCTCCATCCTTATATACACGTGATTTATTTTATATCATAACCACCATCATTATTATTAAGTGCCAATCAAAGGACTACAAATACACATCATCAAAATTAAAAATTCAAAGACTATTTTGTCAAATAATCAGAAACTTTGGGGGACAAGTTATGAACTTATAAAAATCCTATATTCTGGGTTCAATATATAAGATGTTTTAAAAAGAGTAATTTCATTAGAGTTAATCTCTCATCATATATCAATAAAATATGTTTTAATTAAAAATAAAAGTATTTGGGGCCCTAGGAAGAGTATGATTAAGATTTGAATCAATAAATAAATATTTTATTGTTGGTGATAAGTTTTCTATTCGTTTATCAGGTTTTTTTTTTTTTTTTTCTCCTTTCTTTCTTTTCCAACGACAAGTGTCATTTTATAAATACATAAGAAATAAATGGTAAATCTGTGACCAAGTCCACAATCCCTCACCCTCACCCCGCTATTAGACCTTAAGGCTTTGGGCTGTTTATCTGCTGCAGCTGCTTCTCTTTGTCTCTCTCTCTCTCTCTCTCTCTCTCTCTCTTTTTTTTTTTTTTTTTTGGTGTGTGTGTGTGTTGGGGGGGGGGGGGGGGCGGCGGGGCGCGGGGGCGCGTGGGGCTCAAGAGGGCTGTTTATCTGCTTAAAAGCGGTCATTTGCTTAACTCGCTGGAAACGAATCCAGATCCGTTTGTTAATTTATACTTCCAAGGTGCTTAGACATTTATTTTTCTCCTTTTAGCTTAATAATGATATTCAAACCTAGTATGTTTGAAACTAAACTTGTTCTTCCTGTATGAGTTTGGAATAAAGTTTTTATATAGAAATTGGTTGATTATATAAAAACTAGTTATATTTTTATTTATTAAAAAAAAAAACAAAAACTAAGATAAAAATTTTATGTTTTAACCTGAAAGTCAAATGGAATATAAGTGAGTGTTTGGGAAACCAATTCCTGCAAAAATTTTAACTCTCTTTTTGTTTTTGTTTTTGTTTTTTTTTTTTTAAGTCAAAAAGTTTTTTAACTAGCTTTTCAAAAGCTAACCATTTTCAAAATAAAATATTTTAACTCCAATCTATCAACTAAAAGGCATGCTAATTAACAGTGAGAGATTTGGAAATAACTCTTACCGTCCTTCCCCTTTTTGTACTCGACGGCTTGCGAGAAGATTTAAAGAGTTGCAAACCTGTCGGTCATGTCTGGTTCTAAAAATTATTATTTAAAAAAAAAAAAAAAAAAGGAACTCTGAAATCCTATTACGCGTATTAATATGCAACCATAGGAACAAAGAACGCTTTTATTTGTCTCGAGATCGTTTTATTCCCTTGCTATGCATATCAGAATTTCGTAGTTTAAAATATTTATTTTTTGAATTTAAAAAGTAGTATACAATTAGTTGTAAAATGAGATTTTCTTTTAGATTTCATCTAGTATTCTTTTTATTTTTTTATGAGTCTTATCTGATCGGATTTTACCAGTTAAAGATTTAAATAATCAGACATCCTTCTGTATCTTTGAAGAAGTAGATCACCTGAATAATCTTTTTGAGTCAGTTTCATCTGCTCGTTCGTTTTTATTTTTTTAAATTCAATTTATTCTCTTACGCATGTGCAAGTAGTACTGATTTTTTTCTTTGTTTTTTTTAATAAATTAGTGGTGGATGAAATAGATGAAAAATGATATGCTAAAAGAATGTGGATCTTTTTGAGGATATACCTATTGACTCTCATAACCATTATTTTATAAGATAAAAAAAAAAGTAATAAAATGAGATTATATATACACCAGTTTTTTAAAATAGTATATAATGTCATCAATTTCTTGACCAAATATAATTTAAATAATATCTTGACTTTCACCACCATGAATTACATTCCTAAACATGTGTCTTAATCACATGCACATGTATTTATATATTTATATATTTATATATATGCTAACAGAACAAATTAAAAATCCTTTTTTAATTTATCAAATTAAAAATCCTTTTTAAATTTATCTTTTGTTCCAAACAACGATTGACACGCAAGATCAGTACCTCAATTATATTCAACAAGAGTACAAAACTAGAGAAGTGTCAGAAGCACTGAAAACCTACATCCACGTCCGAAAAAGTAGATTAATTTGGTAAAAAAAATTTCTTAGCTGCAACACTTTATTATAATTACCATTATTGTTATTGTTATTGTTAATTGTTTAACGAACTATTAACCCTGCTTTTCTACAACCCTCATTTCTCAAATTAGTTGCTTTGAAAAGATTTACAGCTTATTTGGGAAGAACATTACTGAACATTTTGATCCATTTGATTTAATAAACCATCTAATTACATGTTCAACAATTTATTGGTATGATGGAAATGAAACGTTTGAAAATGGCCATCATTAAGTGTACTTTCGGAACCGAGGAATCCCTAATTTGAGCTCTTTCCAATGATTTTTTACAGGGCTCCATTTTAGAGGACATGTTTTTTTTCTTTCTTCTATTTATTTTTTAAAATGTCATAACTAATTTTTAATTTAAGTTCGATAGAGATGATATATATTTTATATACGTTCAGAGTGAAAAACAAAAAAACAAAAAACAAAAAACAAAATACCATCCATATATGTCCCATCAAAAATTTTTCAAGAGCAATATTGATTTTTTGTAAGATAATATTAGAGTAATATTATACAAAATTTTTCTACATGCACAGTAGAATATTTCTGTTCGATATTTTCATTAAGAATGTCATTTCGGATAATCATTTGCTTATTTGTGTTTAAATGTTTTCATTCAAAATATTATTATTTGAACATTTTTCCGAACGTACGATGGATACATGTATGTTTAGCATTACATCTTAAACTTAAAATTTTTATTTCGATTTTTGTCTTTTTTTGAAAAGTCAACAAAAATTATAACTAGTTTTTAAAAAGTCAACTAACTTAAACTTAAAAATTTCAACTCAAACCGTTTCACCAAACGAAGTATTAATTTTTACAATTTGCTCATGTCATCTTTGCGTAATTTTTTGTCGATCTCCTCTATATCATTTCAACTTTATTGGATTTCCTGAGGTTATAAATACAACCACTTGAGCAATATTATAACTAGAGATGGACTTTGGGAATCTGATTGATAAAAAGAAAAAACTTGGACGATTAAAATTCCAAATCTGCAGGATTTCAAATTGACAATAATCTTCTGAATTTCACAAAATCATAGTGCATCAATACTTATCCTAGAGCTATAACTTCCAAGAAAAAACGACATCAAATCCACGTATGATATAGGCCAGTGGCCTTGCATAATACAATCTACATTGGATTTTATATAATTCAATTACGTAAAAGGTCATAAAACTGAATTTAGGGCTGAGAAGTAAAATAAAGTACGAAATTTCTTTGAAGTGTGAAACCAAATAATTTAATATTTATATTTATGGAAAAACAAAACTTCTTTGTTTCTCTGACAATGCGATTGTATTAAATATTGATCGTTTTTCTAATCTTCATGAAAACAAAGACACCATTTTCTGTAAGATGTCAACATTATACGGTTATGCAAGATGTCGATGCTCCCATACAATTATGCAAAGAAGTCGGAAAAGAAAAGTCCTTTTGTTCCAGCTAAATGAGATGTCTGAAAGGGAGTAATTATTGTTAGCATATCCTCTAGATTTTATTAAGAGGGCTCTTCAGATATTGACAAGAATATTCGCCAAAGACTTTATAAGAGGACTCTACCCTCATTCCAAAATGCATCTCCCTAATCCCATCGAATCTGCTAACAGTAAATCTACGTAGGGTGTGGTCGCAAAAACTCCATCGAGTAGTACTAGATTGGTAGGAAATAAACCTTCACATTTAAGATCTCTAAAAGAATCACCAAACACTTGCACCTTTGATTACAAACCCACCATGATAATCCACCATCACGAGGTCACCATATTCGATGGTAAATGTCGTTTTAGTTGATAAAAGAAACACGTCTTCTCCTGACGGAAAAGGAAAAAAAAAAAAGAAGATTACGTGTTTACAATAGACAAACGACATGCCGTTTTACCAGACTAAGACAGCAACATTTCGTTTCGTAATGATAGACGGCATGCTGTTTTGCTGTTGCAGCCTGTAAACACGACATGACGTTTTATCTAATAAAACTACGGCGTTTGTTCATACACGACCACATTCGGCATGTCTTTTCTTGGAGGACAGACGAATAACGTTGAGTCGTTGACATAGTATAAACGACGTGTCGACCTTTCTCACAAACAAATGACATGTCTGTTTAAGTGGTTAAACGACATTTAGCCAGTTAATGACAAAACAATAGACGAACAAAATGACACGTACATCTGATGTGGTCGATTCATTCTTAAACAAATTATTATATGTGTGTGTAACGACCCGATTTTTCGGACCGTTAACTAGCTTACTTATTCTTATTTAATTTAGTCTTAACACTTATTTATATTCGGTTCTAAAAAAAAAGTACATAAAATTTTTTTAAAAATCATATTCATATTACAAACGTTAGAATTACTAAAAATTTTTAACCGAGAAAATAAAAAACCTCTAGCAAATAATTACCCCATTCAAATTCGTATTTAGATAATAATTAAAAAATTAATACTTCATGTTGATTAAAACAAAGGAGTCTAAAGTCTTTTTCTCGTAAAGTACTCATACTAATTTAGTAGTACCAAAACATTGGAACATAACCATAAATGTAGTCGTCACAAAATAATTTAGGAAGTCTAAATGCAGAAATTAAATTCGTGATAGTATCCACTCCCTTCCTTCACCGCCTCCGCACAGCTTCGTCTGTCTATAAGAACATCTAAATAATGGGCTACTTACCCGCGTTACCTATAGCACAAACACACATACGTATGAGCTTTCGCTCAGCAAGTACAAACAATATCTCACAAAACATTTTAAAAGTCATATCATCACACATAACATCAAGAAAGTTCAAAAGTGCATGTGATCATGTGTGTTCATTTATACTTTATTATATACATGTCTTGTCTACTTAAGGGCCCCTATGTCGTACCCATATGCGCGCAACCAATGGGGAGTTAGGAGAGTGACCCTCTAACAATCTCCAAGGTCATATCTTATAACTTTTGTTTTTATCATATCCTCTCACTAATTGGAGGTTGGTATGATACTTAATCCTATATTTCATTAGCCTCATTCTTATTATTTGTGACAATGTCTAGGTTTACATATCACTATGCATCTATCATTACGGCATACATATCTGTGAGGCATGTCAATCATATCAGTGCGAGAGAATTTATGCACATCAAATACTTATTCAAAGAAATACGTATAATTTATATACTCATCACATCATCAAGTCAAGTCATAGCAAACGTAGAGCATCAACAAAGAAAACATTTTGTTTCATGCTGTAGGTGAGGTTTGTACTTACTTATCTTATGTGCTTAAACTTCCGGAGTTGTATCTCCTATTGTGCAAATTTGAGAAATTGTCCTAATTTAACAATACTCATTATTAAATAGAATCATAGTTATATTACTTTATTCAATTATTCAATTATTTTATAAACTATAGTGAATTTAATTTACTTATATCATAATTAACCTCAATAATTAATTCTTATTAATTATTAAGTGTTAAAATAATTTTCTATTATTATTTAATTAATTTAATTTAATTAATTATTTTTATTAATTAATTAATCAATTGATTAATTAATTAATTAACTACTTAATTAAGTAATAGTTAATTATTACTTTATTTAATTGAGTAATTATAATTAAATTACATAATTTTAATTGACTTATTATCTTGTTAATAATTTAATTATGTTATTTAAATATTATATCTCATGTACTAATTATTAATTATTAATTCTAATATTAATAATTGATAATTTAATTAATCTAATGATTAATGTTTGATTAATCTCTAGTTAATCATCCCTAATTATTTTGATGATTATATCAATGATTAATGATTAATGATTAATGATTAATTTATAATTAATCATGTATTATAATTATGTAATTATTTAACATAATAATCTTGATTATCATATATTAACTCTTATAATCAATTAATTAATTAATAATCAGTTAATTAATTAATTCCTTTATTAAATTACATTTGGTTATGTATTAATTAATTAATTAATTAATTAAGTAATTAATTAATAAATCAATTAAGGTGATAAGGAGTCACCTAAGGGTATACCTCTCTTTTATTATTGGGCTAGTCCAATCCCCTTTAATTATGTTCATTTAGTTGGGCCAAGGTAATCTCATGGTATAGGCCCAGTAACCCTCTAGTGTATTTTATTTTAGCCCATTAAAACTTGTGATTCAACTTTATAAAGTTAGGGTTTTCCAAATCATTAGATCATACACTTAAAATCAACTGATTTTATAACTAAATATATTCATATGTTATGACTTACCCTTATGTCACATTTTAATGTTTAATCATTTTATCGGTGTAGGATTTGAATTTGTAAGATTTATTTGATTTCGAGTATAATTCCGTTTTGGACACTTGATGACTTGTTGGAAAGCTTGAAACATATAGTTTCTGTCTTTATAATTTGTTTTCTAAGATTTTAAGCATTTCAAACATTAATGTGGACGTTTTCTTAAGTGTCTTATGGTAAAATCTCATATTTCTAGATTTCAATACAACCTTAAGGATTTATTAAAATTCATGTATATATCCGTTTTAAACACATGATATCTCATTTTGAAGCTTAAGATGTCTACTTTACAGTGGTAAAGTTATTTTCCTTTAGTACTTAAGCATTTCATACCATAAACTTAGGTTTTATCACTATTGGTCCCACGTTTGTACCACAAGTCCAGATGCATGGGTAAGATTAGAAAATCCATAACAATTTACTTACAAGTCCAAATAAGACAAAAGATATGTCATTGGAAAGCTTATAATGTCTATTTTGTATGATAAAAACAGTTTTATAAAAAGTTATGGTTTACTAACTCAAAGTCTACAAAACCCATGGCTAGTATAGGGTTCCAGCAAGGATTTTCGGTTTGTAGCCCAAACTTGTAAAATTCATCAAAAATTGCACATTTATCCATTCAAAGCGTATGATACCTTGTTGGAAAGATCAAAGAATCTATTTTTTAGTTCTCTAACTTATAATCCAAAATTTTGAGTCTAAAGGGTTCGGAGTATAATAAACCCGTGGCTGGTCTGTGTCCGAAAGGTTCATTTTTTTCTCTAGTTTTGTGTCACAATTTCAAAGGCACATAACTTTAGACATATAAGAGCAAATCAAGTGATTCCAAAGCCTAAAATGAAGCTTATCCTCTGTAGAATCTTAATATATAATTTATTTTTCATACCAAAGTTTCTAATGCATGCTATATCACCACAACAACTACAACCTTCAATAAAGTTCATAAATCTTACCGAAATGCTCCGGGAATCCTTTAAGATCTCGAACCTCCCAAGTTCTTCTCAAAACTTTTTCCTAGGTAAGAAAAGTCTAATATTAAGATCATAACTAAATATCATGCTTTAGTTCTCCAAAAATGACTAAAACACGAAGAATGCCACTAGGTTACCTCTAATAAAACGTCCTCTAACTCCGTCTCACACTTCTTCGATTTTTGTGACGGGGTTCCTTAGAGCTTGAAAATAGAAGGAGGAGGGTGCTAGAAGGTGTGTTGGAGGTGGAGAGTAGTGTTGGTGATTTTTGGTTTTGCTTAGAGCTTGGTGGTGGTTAGAGAAGCTAGGGTTTTTGAGTTTGATTTGTGTGAGAAAGAAAATAGGGTGTTAGGGGTTTGTATTTAGCCAACTTTGACCTTGAGAGAGCTGTCTTTTGAGGGATGAAATTTGAAAAATATTTGGCTGAATCAGCCCTTGAATGGCCGGCACTTTTGGGAAGGTTTGGAGTGAAAATTTTGGTTCAACAAGGTGGAGACAAGAGGTCACTTTCACTTGTCTCTTCCTTGGGTCAACTTGCCAAAATAAATCATGCCTTCTCTTACATGTGGTTGCATGCATGCACCACTTTCCCTTTCACTCATTTGTTCAATTTCTTCTTGTTTCTTGAACCAAAAATCCGGATCCCCCCTTGGCTTCCCATTTTTTTTTTCTTTCTTTCAATTTCCACCCTTGATCCAAAGTTGTCATCTTTATTCTCATCCATTGGATCTTCCATCACACCAATCCTTACCCTAAGTTCTCATTGGTCACTTATTATCCAAGGTTTGGCCATTGATTTGCCTAGGATTCTCTAGCATCAAATCTACACCATTGATTTCAAATCAAGCATAATTTTTGATAAATCTTCCACCTTTGGATTTCCTAAGAGTAAATACTAATAATTCATTTTCTATCCATGTGATACATTAATTCCCAATCATGCTCTCAAAGCTTGACTATTAATATGATCAAAATAAATACTAAGATCATTAAATCGACGTACTAATAAAAAATCGGAGTCCTTCCGAAAAAATTATCGTTATCCCTTTAATACGACATAATTAATTTTTTCATATAAATTTTTATGTCGTTCATCTCATATTTTATGTATTTAAAATTTCTCATTTAAATAGAGAAACTCAACATTGTTAAATCATCGATATCATCATACCGATGATACATGTATTATCAGTCATGATCTTGAAATTTGATATTCATCAAAATAATTCATTAAAAGCATATTAATGAAGAAAATCTATAATAATAATTCATTAATCAAGCTTACGAATTTCTAGGACATCACAGTGTGTGTGTATATATATAGAGTAGGAAGATTTGAACTTAATTTCTTACGAGATCAAATTATCATTAAATTAATTATACTAGCGATCACTATACAAATCTATTCTAAGTTACTATTATTTGTTAAAAATATTATTAAATATCTTCCCTGTTATTGCGAAAGCTCCCATTTATCCTTTTCCTTGTAGAATAAAAAACTATTTCTCATGTCTCTAAAGAGTACAAAGAGAATTCCTTAACAGGTCAATTTTTAGGATGCCAAAATTATTCACATTATTATTTTTTTTCCCTGAAGTAAAGCATTAATATGTTTTAATTAACATGCCTAAATATTTTACATAAGCTAGATTTTTAAAACAAAAAAAAAGAAAAGAAAAGAAAAGAAAAGAAAACAAACAAACAAACAAACAAACTTTATGTTACTACAAGAAAAGTGAGAATCAACGACAACAATTTTAGTGACGACTAAAACTTCATCGTTGAAAGTGACATTAAACGACAGGTTGTCATTGAAACTGCGCTATTAACGACAAGATGCAATACAAGTATCAACGACAACTATACTGTCATTAAAAAGTTTTTATTGGCGACACTTTTCTTTATATTGTCGCTAAAAATTTGAGATTTTTGGCACCAACGAGCTTTGGCGCTCTCATATTGACGGTTAAACTTTTAACGACAATGTATATCAATTAGTGACATTCATATGTCATCGTTGAATATGTTCAGAATTAGTGATTTTTAATGATGACCAACTTTACAATTAAATATCTACTTTTTGTCGTAAATTATGAACTTTTAACGACGATAAATTAGTTGCCATTAAAAGTTGTCGATAAAAGTTTTGTTTAATCTCATTTAATGACAAAAGTCGTTGTCATTGAAAATCTAGTAAATTAGTGATTTTTTACGATGGCCAATTTTGTCATTAATTTTTCAGTTTTTGTCATAAATTATCAACTTTTAGTGACGATACACTAATCGCCATTAAAAATCTGTCAGTAAAAATGTTGTCCGATTACATTTAACGACAAAGGTCATTATCATAATTAAAAGTCCAATTTTAGAAAGGAGTATAGACAATGGCAGCGCGACATGCTAGACGATGGTGGCGCGATGGGCTAGATGATGGCCTCTTTCTCTTTAGGTATTGAATCTTCTCCTTCTCTCCATTTAATTTTTGCTTTTGTTTTTATTATTATTTTTTTCCTTAGATAGTTATTGTATCCAAATTACCAGAAATATCTTCCACACGGAGAGAGACAGATAAATGGTGGAAGTCAGTTGCAAAAATCATGGAGGGAGTGGGAGTAGTGATAAAACGTGGGGTAATGAAATAAATATTTTCCTTATTACAAAAATAATGCCAAATAGATATGAATGACATGATTTTCAACGGGAAAAACAAAACGCAGAAATTATATCAGATGAGGGATGAAAGAACCGAATCTTTTAAAAAACTCAAAAAGAATCTCTACTCTAATAATTAAGTATTTAAATTCATTAGGATTTAATTTTCTAATTTTTGTTCTTTTTCTAAACTTAGATTTTTCATTATTGTTTTGTTAAATAGTTTTCGTTTACTTGAAACAACACTAACCATACCAAATTTTAAAAATTATATTCGTTTTACTCTTTTTTTCTTCCAATTAAATAGTCCGAATGCTATTTTCTCTTATCATCTTGACAATAATTGTTTGGATATTATCTTATATCTCCTATAGTTTTAAATTAGTAGAGTATATATTATATATATCAAATATAGAGTAACTATATTTACACATACCATAGTTATAAATAGCCCCATTAAATTATTAAGGAAAAAAAAAAGGTTTCCCCGTTTTAATTTTTTTCTTAAAAAAATTAAAATTTAAAATACCCTACGTTGCTCAACTACATTCTGCCTCACAATTTTTTTCTTGAAAAGGAAAAATATCATTTAAAAATTAAAGAAGACATAAAAATTAATGAACAAATATAATAATTTAAAAAATATATAATAATTAACATTAGAGTAAAGAAATTTCAGCGATGTTGGCGCTTATTTTTGCCTCCAAAAGATGAAATATTTGAAGAAAAGTGCGCCAAACCTGTCACAAAAGACCTTTAAAAAAAAAAAAAAACTCCCTCAAAAGACAACTTCCGTTGGTTTGAACTTTCAAAAGATTCAAGTCCTCAAACCCATATCTCTTGTTCTTCGTTCACATCTCGCCATATCTGTTACTAGGGATTTCTTTTTTCTATTGTTTTTTGTTTTGTCTTGTTTTGTGTTTTTTTGTTTTGCCCCTTTTCTTATATGTTCTTAAATTTCTTTGATTTATTTTTTTTTTTTTCATTTTTTTTTTTTTCCAAAACTCGAATCGCCTTCATCATTGTGCCAAAGATGCAGCACAGAGGCTCAAACAGCAGGACATGATGCAGCACTCGCTCCACCACCACCCCACTGTGTTAGCTGCTCCTCAGGTTTCTTTTTTATTTTTTCGATTTTTTATTTTTTCGATTTTTTTAGTTTAGAAAGTTGATTCTTTTGTTTTGTTTTCAAGAACAGAGCATTCTGTGAAGGGTATTTGTTTTTTTCAATTTACCTATTTCGAAAGAATTGATTGCTCACATTAAGAAGGATGGAATAGAGGTAAATGTTGCTCTTATTTGGAAGAAAGTTAAAATCATTATTTGGGTGAAAATGTGTAGATGCCGTGGCAACGGTAGCATATTATAAACAATTCTCTGTAATTCGATGAAAATTCGTGTAACAGTTTGCCAAGTTCATGAAACTATATATATATATATATATATATATATATTTTTTTTTATGTTGAATTTCAGATAAATGGACCGTACTGGGACGTTCCCACGGGACGAAGAGATGGAAGAGGGTCCTTAGCCTCTGAGGCCTTAACAAACTTGCCTTCTCCTTCTGCTAAGATAACACAACTTCAGCAGGGGTTTGTCTCAAGGGGTTTAAATAATAAAGACCTAGCCGTTCTATCAGGTAAAAACTTGAAAATAAATTTTCTTTAACAAATTTACTACTCTCCTTTTACCCTTCTTTTAGTACTAGGTTCCAATTTGTGATTTTAGGAGGACACACCATTGGGACAGCTCTCTGCGTTACCTTCCCAAGCCGCTTGTACAACTTCACCGGCAAAGGCGACACAGACCCAACTTTGGACCTGCGCTATGCTGCCAACTTGAGGAAGAGATGCAAGCCTAATGACAGGATTTCATTCGTGGAGATGGACCCCGGGAGCTTCAAAACCTTCGACAAAGATTACTACAATCTTGTGGCCAGAAAAAGAGGCCTATTAGTGTCTGTTGCAGCTCTCCTTAACGACCCCGAGACAAGCGCCTATGTGATACTCCAGGCAACCACGCATGGATCCACCTTTGCCCAAGACTTTGCTGAATCAATGGTGAAGATGAGTCAGATTGGAGTCCTTACAGGTAAGGCTGGTGAAATAAGGAAGACTTGTGCTCTTTGTCAACTACTGATTCTTTACAAAGTGCTTTTCACTTTATTTACTTTCGGCTTTTTGTTCTCAAATGGTGGCTGATTATTATTATTACGTTTTCGTTTTTTTATCTTTGTTCCTTAACTCTCTCTTTCTTGTGCAGGGTTTAATTACCAACAATGAGAGGGCCTTAGGCCATCTCCAACCCAACTCTATTTTAGAGTTTTACATCACTTTAGAGTATAGGAAAAACTCCAATCCATATTCTATATCATATTTCAAATATGAAGTATGCACAGTGTACTTCATATTTGAAGTATCACTGTGCATATTTTAAACTTTTTTTTTTTTTTTAAAAATTAAATTTTAAAATAATATTTAAGTAAAAATAAAAATTATAAAGTTACCCTTAACTTAATTTTTCTTTCAAAATTATCCATTTTTCTATATGTAAAGCATTTGTATGTTTAAATCTTAAGAATATAAATTAAATATATTCCTTTTAGAGTATGATATAGAGTAAATGGATTGAAGATGAAATAGTTATTTGAAGTGACAAATACTCTATTTTAGAGTTTCTGTACTCTAAAATAGAGTATTTGGGTTGGAGATGACCTTAGGGGAACTGTTTTGGGATGAGGAGGAAACTCGCAAAGGTGTTGCATGTCTGAATGTGAATCATGTGATGGCAACTCGCATTGCTACAGTTTTTGCTTTTTTGAGGGTATACTATGTATAAGTTGGTGCTGATTAAATTTAAGCTATTTTAGATATTTTTGTGAAATACTTGACAAATAGAGTATATATGAAATTTATATATTAGTTTGGTTCCCTATAATATTATTGATAGTAATCACATCAAATAGTGTAATTTATTTTACTTAAGTTTATTTATTTTTTTTATTATTTTCAATTAAAAGTCATTATACTTACCAATCAAATATTTAGTTACTAAAGGTTCTAACAGGTTTAGAATGAAATAAGTTTTCGCCACTAGGATTTTGGTCACAAAAAAAACTTTCTGCAATCAAAATAAACAAAATTGCCACTAATTTTTTGGTTGCAAAAAACCATTTTTCTTGTGGTGATAAGGCATTTAACGACAACAATAAGTCGTTAAAAATATATTTATTTACTGGTTTAAAAAAAAAAAAAAGAATTTAGCGACAACAAATAGGTTGTCGAAATAAGTATATTGTTGCTAAAATTTGTATTTTCAATGACGATTATCTTGTCGTTGTATTCTTTTAACGATAAAATGTCATTGTCGTCTAAAAGAAATTAACGATGCAAATTGTGCTTAATCAATGACAATTACTTGTCGTAGAATACACTTTCACTGACAATGT
The DNA here is from genome assembly GCA_025413485.1 of Ficus microcarpa. NCBI lineage: Eukaryota > Viridiplantae > Streptophyta > Magnoliopsida > Rosales > Moraceae > Ficus > Ficus microcarpa. The sequence continues at coordinate 17,959,596 of CM046382.1, read as the reverse complement.
AAGAAAGTCGTCGTTGAAACAATTAACGACACGCATATACAACGACAACTGCCCAACATGATTTTTTGTCATTAATAATTTTCAACAACAACTTTTTAATTTTTAATGACATTTTTGTCGTCACTAAAAATCGATTTTCTTGTAGTCATAACCTCCTTCCTCATCCCCCAACAAAACCCTAGAGTTCTCAATCAGTCAACCACACATCTATACAGTTCTGCAATAAAGTTCATATTACCAAATTAAACCAATACGAAGAACTTCAATTTTCAACAAGTAATTAGCAAGATCGAAGTTAGCTTAATAGGTTATGAGGAGAGTGATTTTAAGTAGGAGTTCACGTATGCAAAATTTGAAAGTGTTTTTATTTCTTTTTAATAAGTGGTATAAGAAAAGGAAAAAAAAAAATATAAAATAGACAAGAGGAGAGATTTGCTAGGAAAAATATTCCCTAGGGGTTATTTACACTACTACAAAAGTTAGCTTACACGACGGTTTTTGTGAAACCGTCGTCTTAAACAAGATTACACGACGGTTTGATAAAACCGTCGTGTAAACAAAGGATTACACGACGGTTTTTATGGAACCGTCGTGTAATCCGGCAGCATCTCAAAAAAAAAAAAGGATTACACGACGGTTATATAAAACCGTCGTATAATCCTCCAAAAATTTTTAAATTTTTCAAAATTTCAAATAAAAAAAAAGGATTGCACGACGGTTTTTAGAACCGTCGTGTAATCCTCCGAAAATTTTCAAATTTTCAAATTTTGAAATTTTTAAAAATTTCAAATTAAAAAAAAAAGGATTACACGACGGACATAATGTCCGTCGTGTAATCCTCATCGAAGGAGGATTACACGACGGACATTATGTCCGTCGTGTAATCCTCGTGTATCGAAGGATTACACGACGGACATAATGTCCGTCGTGTAATCCTCATCGAAGGAGGATTACACGACAGACATTATGTCCGTCGTGTAATCCTCCTGTAATCGAAGGATTACACGACGGACATTATGTCCGTCGTGTAATCCTCATCGAAGCAGGATTACACGACGGTCCTAATGTCCGTCATGTAATCCTCCGAAAATTTTTTAAATTTTCAAATTAAAAAAAAAAAAAGGATTACACGACAGTTCTAAAAACCGTCATGCAATCCTAAGATTACACGACGGTTTTGCTTAAAACCGTCGTGTAATCCTCCGAAAATTTTCAAATTTTCAAATTTTCAAAATTTGAAAATTTTCAAAAAAAGGATTACACTACGGTTATTGTAACCGTCGTGTAATCCTCCGAAAATTTTCAAAATTTTCAAATTTCATGCTTTGGAATTCGCACGAAAATCCATTACTTAAATACACTTTCCTCTTCATTTATCATCATTTTCATTTTCAACACTTTAGACAACTCAAACTTTTCTCCTCCCCACCTCCTTCGCCCGCCCCCCCAACTTAAAATCCGATCACGCCGCCGCCACCACTTCAAACTTGTCCCAAACCGCCGCCATGGCCCCGATTTTTTTCCGCCGCCGCTGCCGTCGCCACCACCTCTCTCTCCCCGTATTCCCATCAAGGCCGTGACTATTTTTCTTTAAAGAAAAGTAAGGTGACTTCCATATTACTCAATTTCTTATTTTCTAACAAAACTACAAACACACAATACTTTAATAACTTGCGTAGAGTGTAATTTGTAGTGTTGTGGTTTTAGGAGTCATTGACCCATGGGAGGACCTTGTCCTTTATTTTGATCCTTTTCGAGAGAAGAAACGAGACGATTTTACTGAACTCATAAACATGTAAGGCAATTTTAGTATGCTAATTTTTTTTTGTTAATCTTAATTATATGCATATTAATTAGCTTGAACTTTACCAATTTGCTAGGGTCCAACGGATTGGAAGATTACGGTCGGCGAAGGAATTAGAAGGAGACGAGATTGTAAAACGAAAATCACGAACCGGCCTTATCCTCTGCAAGAGGGAAGTATTGAATGTGGTTATTTCATTTTAGGTTTTATGAGGGAAATAGTGTTTAATGGAATTAACGCACTTGAAAGTAAAGAATTTTTCACTTCTGATGATTTGGATTTGATTAGGGGTGAATGGTGTCTTCATGTAATGGAATTCGTTGATTATGACATTCCATCTTTGTAATATATAATAATTGGTATGTTTTTACCTTGATCAATGTTGTTAATATCTTGAATTGTCTCTTGATTTTTGCCATTTCATGATAGACTTTGAAACTTTACACCACGGTCTTCTATATGTCCGTCGTGTAAAGTGGACATTACACCACGGTCTTTTAGATGTCCGTCGTGTAAAGTCCGCTTTACACCATGGTCTTTTATATGTCCGTCGTGTAAAGTGGACTTTACACCACGGTCTTTTATATGTCCGTCGTGTAATGTACGCTTTACACCACGGTCTTCGATATGTCCGTCGTGTAAAGTCTGCTTTACACCACGGTCTTCGATATGTCCGTCGTGTAAAGTCCGCTTTACACGACGGTCATTATATGTCCGTCGTGTAAAGTTCGCTTTACACCACGGTTTTGATATGTCCGTCGTGTAAAGTCCGCTTTACACCACGATCTTCGATATGTCCGTCGTGTAAAGTCCGCCTTACACGACGGTCTTTATATGTTCGTCGTGTAAAAGTCCGCTTTACACCACGTTCTTCGGTATGTCCGTCGTGTAAAATCAGCTTTACGCGACGGTCTTCTATATGTCCGTCGTGTAAAGTCCGCTTTACACGACGGTCTTTTATATGTCCGTCGTGTAAAGTTCGCTTTACACCACGATTTTTCTACTTAAATAGGGGATTACACGACGGTTGTTAACCGTCGTGTAAATTTGAGATACCACGACGGTTCATATAACCGTCGTGGTATCTTCCACGACGGTGGATTACACGACGGTTCTGCAACCGTCGCATAAACTTTGCACGACGGTCAAAAACCGTCGTGTAATCCCCTCTTTTTAGTAGTGTTATATGAATGTCTAAATTGAAGACTATGATTTAAAATATGTCTATTTTTTCTTTTATTTATAGGAATGTCTAATTTGATACTTATAAAGATCACATTGCCCTTTTATCAAGAATTGAATATAAGCAAATAAAGAATTGCCAAAAAAGGAAAGAAAAAATCTTTAAAAAAATTCAAACTAAGCAAATCTTTTATAAAAGGAAAAATTTTTTTTTTCTTCATTTATTATAAAGAAAAAAAAGGACCATAACAGATATTAGTTGTATTATAAAAGAAAAACAATCATTATAATAAATAATTAATCAGTAAGATAAAATTCACAATGGACATATAAAGAAAACTAAATAGATATAGTACAAAAAATTAAACACTTTAAAATTTAAAGAAGGCATCATGATAGTATAACGTTAGAATTATCATTAGAAACCTAATCATACTAAAAAATTAGATTTTTTAAGAAATCTAAATAATACTTAAGAAATAGGTTTATAAAAATCATAAATCTTACTAACAAGTAATTACTATAATAAAAAACTAATAACTTATATAAGATAGAATAATGATGAACAAATAATAAAAAAAAAAAGAATGCGAAAACAAGTTGTTAAATACAGTAAAAAGACAAAATATGTACTATGAATGATTGTTTTTATAAAAATGAATATTTATGTAATATTTTTAAGAAATGGAGATATTTTCAAAATGACGTCCTAAAAATATATATTTTTGTGTAATTATTTATATTACCTAACATCACTCATTGCGATGAAGAAGTTGTGGTAAGAGACAGGAGGGCCCATCTCATGTCTGATTGGGGCTCACATTTTTACTTAAATCACATCACATTAGTTTGTCTAAGAAATTGATAAATGCAACACATGTACGGACGATAAGTTACCTTTGTTATGTTTCTACTTGTAAATCGATTAGACGTGCCATTTTAATCTGTCGTGAAAACAAATATGAGGGATGAAAAGAGAAAATCAAATAAAAAGTTATGGCGACTAAGAAGGTCAATTCATGAGTGAAAAAAATTTAGCGCACAAAAACATTTCCTAAAGCGATTGGAATTGGTCAAACAAATCCATGTAACAACCCTTAATTCTACGCTCTTGAAATTAGTTGAACGATGATATGAGTTCAACTTCTCACGACAACATGTACTATCACTAATGTTTTAAATAATGAAAAAAAAAAAAAAAAACCTATTTTCTTTGCTTGTTATCGTGGACTTCCATTCATGGGAGTGCGCAATTAATTAAGTTCTTAGTTCTTTTTTTTTTTTTTTTTTTTAATTTTAAAGTGAGAAGATTCAAACTCTACGTGATGTAACAGAGGCATAAACGATATTATAATCGTTTATTATAATTAGTCTATGTAATTAACCTTATTTAAGTACATAAACGTGATTAAAAAAATAAGGAAGGTTAAAACTTAGTACTTGCATATCAACATAAAAATAAAAAATTAAATAAAAAAACTGAGTTCGAACTAATATAGTGTGTGTGTGTGTTTTTTATTTTTTATTTTTTATTTATTTTTTTTATGTGTATGATATTTACTTTGAAAGCTTAAACACATTTAAGTAAAAATTATAAAATAGAAAGAAAAAAAAAAGTTATACGAGTCTCGTAAAAAGCCAATCATTAATCAAGTGCAAACACCATAGATTAGTACGTACGTACGTAACAAACGGTGATCAAACGCACATACATACATACATACATACATATGTATATGTAGCTTTATTAACTTATTACTAGGCCTTGTACAGACGATAAAGGCTGAGATATATATTTATCTACTTTGTATCTCCTATTGAAGTACTATATGTATAATACAGTAATGATCATCAATTGCATTAGAGGGCTTCTTCGGCATCTCTGGGTAATTCGGCTTCTTTGGCTCCTTTGATGGCTTATTCGTCGGCTTCTCTGATGATTTCTCCGGCTTCTCTGATGGCTTCTTCGCCGTCTCTTCCGGTTTCTCCGGTTGCTCTCGGTGTCTCCGGCTTCTCCGGGTCTTCGTAAAGTACCATCATCGGCCATTGCTTCGAACTCCTGATCATGTACTGAGGAGGGTTGGTGGCTTGTAGTTTGAGGGTTGCTTCGGTCCACTTCTCAGAAGGGCCTGTCTTGCCACCACCAGTACCCATCATTAATGTCGTTTCTGGCTCATCCTTCTGTTGTCGTTTGGGCTGAGCTACGAAGCAAGTGAGGAAGTGGCCGGTGAGAAGCACCACTCCCAGGAACAACACTAGGAAGAGTTTGGGAGACATTTTTTTTTAACCAATGCTATCTACTTTTTTAGGTCTCTCTCCAATATTTGGTGCAAAACTAGAAGCGAGTTAAGTGAGCTTTTATAATTTGCATTGGCCAATTATTCTTGCACCTACTATTGGATGGTTGATGTTTTTATTTATTAATCTCGCGTACGCGTTTGTTATTTCACAAAGTAATCATGAATTATGAGAAATAAAGACATGCATATGATCACTACTATGTATGGATGAGTTTTTAATAATTACGCTTTTTTGCAACCATTGGTGGTTATTATCCAAATTATAGACAAAGATGAATACCTCATTAATTACTATCAATGTTTTTGCTAAGTTATCTAATTTATTACAATTATCGAATCATATCATACGGTTAAATATTGACAATATCAATGGAAAATTTTGAGTAACCATTGGAATCACACTACCGTCAGGTGCCCCTACAAACTTGTAAAAGATTTCTCGAAGTGAGGCCAAAACGATTGTAATATTACTTGGGATAAACTCTTCGATTATGGTCGTTGGTGGTGTTTAATTGACTTGATTGTACCTCTCTTATCAGTTGCAAGTTATGAAAGTAATGATTGTTTCACACCTTTAGAGCAAAATGTCCCAAGTTCAAGTCTCTAAAAGTGCGTTCTAGAGGAAACATTTTTTTAAAGAAAGGATAATAATGTATGAGCATACTTGAATTTGCATCATGCTTGAATTTAGGAGGCAACTTACATTACATACGCCTATAGATTCATAAGACTTGTCGGAATAAGGATGGACGCAAACCAATAAATATTTTATTCTGCTTCGTATATTGTTGTTATTTTGTCATCTTGTTAGTGTTCCACTTAACCTCAATAATTTTGGTCAAAGTTGTTTTTAAAGTTACTTTTTTCGTTAGAGATATTCCATCCGTATCTAGGAAAAATAAAAGGAAGAAAAGGGAAAGAACAAATATTCATATATCATAAAATATTATTGCAAAGGAAAGGGTCATGGAAATAGTCATACTGACTAGGAGCAAGAAAAATATGGATAGGCTCATCAGCTACTATGCGAAGAGAAAACAATATCCCGATTGTGATGATTGATCAACATATCAAACGAGAATATCGTACATAAGATATAAAATGCATGCTTATGAGTTGTAAACAACTCTTATTTCTGGAAACCCTAAATATCGACCTATCCATATTCAAATCAAGATCTCTGATCATTTTAGTAATGACCAGGGCTCGGCGGCTTGTAGGGTCCATTTGGTGGCTTCTGGTAAACCGGCGGATGTCCCGGGTAGTGACCATAAGGCGGTGACTTGTACACTGGCGGCGGTTTTCCAAATGGTGGCTTCACCACTTTAGGAGGAAGAGTTGGAGGTTTTGGTTTGGGTTCCGGCTTAGGCTTTGGTTCCGGCTTAGGCTTAGGTTCCGGCTTAGGCTTCGGTTTTGGCTTAGGCTTTGGTTCCGGTTCCGGCTTAGGCTTAGGTTCCGGCTTAGGCTTACATTCTGGCTTAGGCTTAGGTTTCGGTTGCGGCTTAGGCTTAGGTTCCGGCTTAGGCTTACATTCTGGCTTAGGCTTACATTCTGGCTTAGGCTTACATTCTGGGTTAGGCTTACATTCTGGCTTCGGCTTACATTCTGGCTTGGGCTTACATTCTGGCTTGGGCTTACATTCTGGCTTAGGCTTACATTCTGGCTTGGGCTTAGGTTTCGGTTCCGGCTTAGGCTTACATTCTGGCTTAGGCTTAGGTTTCGGTTCCGGCTTAGGCTTAGGTTCTGGTTCCGGTTTCGGCTTTGGTTCAGGCTTGGGCTTAGGTTCCGGCTTCTCCACTGGTGGAGGTTTAGGATAAACCGGGGTTGGTGGCGGCTTATAAACTGGGGTGGGGGGCGGCTTGTAAGGCTTCTCTACGGGTGGAGGTTTAGGATAGACCGGGGGAATTGGTTTCGGCTTAGGCTTATCTACGGGTGGAGGCTTCGGATAAACCGGGGTTGGCGGCGGCGGCTTAGGCTCATATTTGGGGGGCTTATAGTAATCGGCGAGAGTCTGAGTGGTGAGGAAAACCACTCCAAGGAGTAAGATAAGCAAATGAGAGTAAGACATTGTTAAGTAAGTTCTTTTGGTGTGGTGAAGACTAATGCTTAGGAAGTGGTCTTTTTATAGTGGTGAGAAATTTCTTGGCACTCGAAAGTGTCAAAATCTTCGTTATCAAACTAGTTTCATATACCTTGATCTGTACAGAAAATCAAGACAAGGATTTCATGGCTAAAGTGTACGGTATTAATTTGTTTAGGTTAATTTGGCTCCCCTTAGTTTTTGAGCCTTGAAAAGATTATAGTTTTTAGGCGTCGGTGGTTGACAATAATGTGTTTTTGTTTTATTTTATTTGGAAGATATGATTTATTTATTTATTTAATAAAAACAATGGGATAAAACAATTAATATCAGAGAAAACTAAAACAGACACCTACTATTCTTTTATATATTTATATTCCACGTAAAGTTCCAAGCTGGAATTTATTATAAATTGCATGGTTTTAAATCATTGGATGACTTGATGTGTACCTAACAATCACAAGATTGACATAGAGAGCGCATGATGATTTAACAAGTGATGAATGAATCCAGAAAAGAAGTCAGACACAAGCATATGCAATCTTATTTTTAATCATCTTGACTATGTACAATTAAATTGGACTATATACTCCGGTTTACTGAAATTATTTATGCTTATTTCGTTTCATGCTGAATGATTCTTCACGTAGCTGTGTTCTACTTTTTTTTTTTTTTTTTAATTTAATGTTTTCCCCTGCTTTTTTCCTCAAAAAAGTTTGACCTATGGTATTTTATTGAATGGAAGCACTATATAACTGGTCGACTTATTTGTGTAAAAAACTAGGCATTGTACAAATCCGTTGTCATAATTTAATTTATATGTTATTTCTAATTTCTTTTTAATTTTTGATTTTTCTTTTTGGATAAATGGGGTTATCTCATTAGGCATTTTGTTTTTGTAACTTTGTTGTGAACACGTAGAAGATGTGATGCAGGACCAAGATAGCCTAAAGAAATAGAGAAAAAAAAAAAAAAAAAGAGAGAAATTGATAGAAAAAGTGGAAAAATTAAGTGACTGTCCTTTTTCTAACTTAAATCTGTTTTATCTCAAAGAATGACTTTGCCCCAAATGAGTTTGAAGCTTTCTTGTGTAAAAGGAGAGGGTATTTAGCACTAACATACTTCCCCCAAACTTGTCACTTTGTTGTGAACACGTAGAAGATGTGATGCTGGACCAAGATAGGCTAAAGAAATAGGGAAAAAGAGAGAAGGAATTGATAGAAAAAGAGGAAGAATTGAAAAAAGAAAAAAGAAAAAAGAAAAAAGAATAACAAATATATATATATATATATATATATCTATGTATTAGATTAATCATCGGCAAGATTCCCTTCCCCCCCCCCCCCCCCCCCCCACAGTTATGTCCCTTTGAATATTTTAAAGTACGTAATTACTTAATTCACTGCCGGCAATGTGGAATATATACTCGTAATAGAGTGCCTTTTTTCAATTCTATAACCTCGATTTGAAAAGTTGTCGTGCCTCTTTCCATCAATTACTGACATAAACAAATACAGGTATAGTTTAAGATTCAAATACCAATAACGAAAAGTGCCGAAGGAATATTGGTAATCCTATACTTATCCATAAAAATAAAGTAAAAAAATCGTGCCTCTTGAGATTATTGAAAGAACTCAATGTATAACACGCAACGAGGCATAATACCATATCCGAAAAAGAAAAGTGCATGCAGATTCTGTGTCTAAAAAGGAGAGGATTTCAAGATTAATAAAGGAATCTAACTTTAGTTTGAGCTCGTTTTCTTCTATGAAGGGCATTGTTTCCTTATTTTATTTTATTTTATTTTAAATTTTTGATTTAGTGTGCCATTGAGACTTAGGGCCCATTTGGTTGTTAGTTCATTTTAAACTAAATTGTACTTTTTTCATCATGGTTTTTGTCTTTTTCTCAAAAAGTTTTTCGTCTTTTCTGAAAAATTACTATTGAAACTTAAAAATCTTAAACTAAACTCATTCACCAAATATTTTTGTTCTCATTTTTTCTTTCTTCTTTTATAGATAAATTTGAGTATAAGCTTTAATCTCATTCTTTTTATTTATTTTGAAAGGAGTTAAAGCTATAAGAAAGGTAAATAAAATTTTGCTTAAGCATTAGTTATGAGTAGGACTGTGCATGAGTGGGTTCAGCGGATGGCGGATTAGAAGATAATGATTTTTTCAAAATCCCAAACCAGCTCTGCCCATCATGTAGGCGGGTTATGCAAGTTGGTCGCGAGTGGGGGCGTGCGGTGTGGCGGGTAGGTAGAGAATTTTGAAAACAATTTTGTAACTTTTTTAGTCTCCTTTTTTTTTTTCCAATTGTTTTTTTTTTTAATTGAAACAAGCTTGGAACTTCAATTTAATTACCGAACCTCCTACAATGTTAAACTTGGAGAGACGAAAAAATTAAGAGTAAGATATATTGATTCCAATTACAAACATAATATCTAAACAACAACAACAACAATAATAAAATCCAAAAAACAATTAAACTACCAGTAATTTCATCATGGCCCATTTTCACATAATAAAAACATACTGAAGAGTTAATAAAAAGAAAAAAAGAAAAATAAATATATATATCAGTAGAAGTCAAAAAATCTTATACTCTTATTAAAGGAAAAACAAATTAATTAATAATTAAAAAAAAGATGGGTGAGCGAATCAAACCCGCTAATCAAAAAAGTGAAACTCACACACTCTTGTAAGTGATAACGGGTGGATAGAAAAACCACCACAAGAAAAACAGGTAATGAAGTGAACCTGTTCAAACGGGTGGGGCTGAACAGAGTTAGATGATTTGGACGGATTCGTGAGTTTCGTGCACAGCTATACTTGTGAGGAATGGTAGCTCACAACAGCCAAAAAGCAAGGCGGAAAGGTTAATTTGCTTTACTATTTTCTATTTTATTTTAGCCTTTAAAATTTTTTTTTTCTCTAATGGAAACCAGCTGTTCTTCAAATGCTTTAGTTAAAGCATTATCTCATATTTTAATATATAAACGACCTTTTTATCAAATGTAGTGCGTACATTTTGTAGTATGACAACTTGAATTCTTGTGGCTTATCAATTGCAAGATATTTTTCCCCCTTTTTTTTTTTTTTTACTCTAATGAGATCCAATGCATTTGTTATACCTGTAATCTTACCAAGTGACTAAAACAACAAGTAAAATCAAACATTAGTTCGAATAAAAATTATTAAAGATTTTTTTTTATCACATAAAACCATCCAAATTATACTGTCCTTTTCTAACTTTTGTCTACTTTATCTCAAAGAATGACTTTGCCCCCAAACTTTCTTGTGTAAAAGGAGAGGATTTAGCACTAATGCCCCTAAATCTGTTACTTTTTAGTAACTTACCCTTTAAATTTTTAATTTTAATGATTTACCACTTGAACTTGCTAAATTATAATAATGTACGCCTTATCAATTAATTTTCTATTAAATTGATTATGAAAAACCCTTGAATAGCTCATGTGAAGATCAGAAAAACTCATTTTCAGTTAGCAAATGTAAAATTTCAAATTTCAAAATCTTAATTAAGTATAAAATTAACTAAAAGTGATATATTACAACAATGTAACAAATATCAAAATTGAAAATTCGGAGGGCTAGTTGCCAAAGGTATTAAGTTTAGGGTGTCACAAGTAGCCACGTTTTCTTCGACTTCCCATGCAGATGTTGATGGGTGTCGACAAATTGGTCAACGTTCGTACCCACGTGAACGCAGCAAATGAAGTACTAGGGGCTTCCCAGCTTCAACATTTTATTTTATTTTATTTTAAATAAACTTTAATTTGAATAAAATGTCATAATAATCACTCTTAAAAATGAAATTTTGATTATAATTATAGCTCCCTAATTATCCATAATATAGTTATAATGAGTTTAATACCCATACGTTGCACCGGGAGGGAAGAAAAAACAAGAATGAAAAAAATTGAGTATTATATAATAAAAACAGTTAATTATATAGATTATAATTACGGTAAGTATATTATTTTTAGTATTTACTATTATAATATTAAAGTACATACATTCATATTTATAAACATAATTTTCTCGAAATAAAAAGTTTAAATAATAAAAAAAATTGAAAAAAATTGAAAAATCAAAAGGATAAAAAAGTTGCAGGGTAAATATAAAAATTTTATACTAACTATTTCTAAATATTATAGATATAAATATAAAAGAACCTTATTGAACATTTTGTTTAAAAAAAAGATGAAAAAAATAAAAGAAGTCAAAGAATAAAAAATTAATAATATCAAATATTATAGATATAAATATAAAAAAACCTTATTGAACATTTTGTTTAAAAAAAAAGAATAAAAAAATAAAAGAAGTCAAAGAATAAAAAATTAATAATATCAAATATTAGAATAACACATTAAGTGTAAGAATTGTTGTTAATATAATAAGATATAATAATATATTTTTATTAAAAAATTAGAAAGAATAAATAAAATTAAAAACTTTTAAACTTAAATAGTCAAAAAAAATTTAAAAACTTAAGTAAATCTATAAAATTTAAACAAAATTAATTAAATCAATAAATAAAACTAGAAATGGATTAAATATTTTTAAAAAAATTTAATTTTAAATAATAATATTAATATATGACATAAATAATAATTTAGTTATAATAATTATAAATATATATTTTTGATAATTACATTTCATTACAGTAGAAAATTTGTTTATTGATTTTTAATTTTATTGTAATTTTATAGACCTTTTTATATTTTGGAATTTCTATAAATTATTATTTAATTTCAAATTTTTTAATTTGTTTGTTTATTTTGAATATTATAATTTAATTGTATTAATGTATTCTTTAAACGTATTATTCTGTTTTTTTCCTTAAATTTTTGTTAATTCAATAATTTAAAATTTTCAAATATTATTTAACATATATAATATTATTTTTTATCATTGGAAATAATTTAATAAAATATAATTTTTTATCTTATGGTTTTTTTTATATCTTTATTTTTTAATTTATTTTAATATAGATATAGATATCTTTCTCTTTCTCTCTCTCTCTATCTCTATCTTTCTTTCTGATGACCAGACAATATCATAAGGGCAAAATTGGTAAGTCACTGTGCAGCCGAGAAAAAGCAAAGGAATTGAAGGGTAAAATCGACATTTTACTATATATTTTTACTGTTTGGGAACTGTAGATCACTATAACGAGAGCAAAACCTATAAGTCACTGTGCAGCGGAGAAAAAGCAGTGGAATTAAAGGGCAAAATCGTCATTTTACTGTACATTTCATTATTTGGAACTGTAGATTATTGTATGTCACTGTAGCTGAAACGGGAAAAATGAAAAAAAAAAAAAAAAACCAAACGTCACTGTAGATTACTATTCAGTGAACAGTAAAAGTTTACATTCTTTTAGTATATTATATAATTTGCTTTATATTGATGTAAAATTCTAGCTCCGTCACTTTACACTACTACACATCTAGGAATAGGTCGATGTAGGTGCAAGTGGCGGCTAAAATTTTTTTTTGGTTTTATTTTATCCTAAAAATTCTTACAATTTTTCTATTTTATCTCGTTAAAAATTAAAAATTAAAAATTAAAAATTAAAAATCTCTGTATAAACCCATTGAAAAACTCCTACTAAAACTTTATCTTTTAGTTTTTATACGATGATGTTATTTATTTTACGTCTCCACTAAAATTTTTGTCTGGCTTTATCACGGCATCTATGTTTCATGCACCACTAATCTGAACCGTCCACTTGTAGCCTAACTAATCTTGAATTTTCTGTTGTAATTTTAGAATGTTGCATGAGTATACAATTAGATTGGCCGTTCGTATTTTCTATACACACAGGACTTTTTGAAGCCATCAAATCGGGCGAAAGTACTCGAAGAGTATTTATTCCAAGTAGCCGCAAAGGGGGAATTTTTGACAGTGGGAAAGTTGACAAAACATAAACAAACGAAAATACAAATTTTTTTTTAATTTTTTAAAATTATATAGAGACTTAAAGGTGCTTCTGGGAAGAACGTTAATTTGAAAAATGTTTTCATTTGATAATATTTGATATGAATATTTGGTAACAAAAATCTCAAATGGATTGAAAATTTTCATTTGAGCAAAATTTTAAACAGAGCGGAGAATGAAGGATTTAGGATTTGAATTCAGTGTATGCATCAATAAAGACGAAAATTATAACAAAATTAAGTAAAACTTCTAATATTGCTTAATTAATTATACGTTATTGAGTATTATGCATATTCCAAAGCAAGATCATGTTTAAATAAAAGATAAATGCAAATTTACAAAAAGTTAAAATTAACCCCATAGTAAACTAAAAATGTTAATAATTCTTCAAAATGTTTTACTAATTAGTGTGCGTGCCCTATATGTTAAATGTAGAGACCAAGGTTTCTATATAAAATCTTGGAAAAATGAAATTAGAGAAAATAGAGCGACAAGAAAGAAAGCCGAGATGAAAGAGAAAATAATTTAATTATAGAAGTCTGCGTTTGCCGACACTGAAATGGAATAAGAAGAGAGATAGATGAAAGGAAATAAATGGAACAAGAAGAAAAGGAAGGCAAAAATAAAAACAACAAAGAAGACTTAAGTGGAGGAAAAAAAAAAAAAAAGATAGAGAGAGAGAACAAAGAACAAAGAGAGAGCCCGTACGAGCAAACTAAAAAAAAAAAAAACAAAGACTTCTTTTTTATCTAAAACGAGAGAGAGAAAATAATAAGTTAAACTAACACAACACAATTCAGAAATTACTAGTCTATTCAAGTTCAAATTAAAAATAAAAAAAAAAAGAAAAAAAGAAGAAGAAGAGAAAATGAAACTGATTCATTTAGCAAGACGACAAGTGGATTTTTGCAATTTGGAAAAGAAGTCCAAATTCAATCAAAGCCAAAGCCCAATACTTGAGCATGTAAATTAGCAAGCCTTCACAGAAATAAGGGGACACATACTTGAAAGTCATACCTATTACTGATCATGATCTTAGTTTTCTTACTGGGGACACGCGCCCTCATCTGCAAAAATTAATATTTATTTGTCTTAAAATACCAATGATAATTACTAGTTGATAATGCCCGTCATATCGATGGTCACCAATTAGTTACTATTTGGTATACACCTTGATACCAACCCGTAACCAATTCTGTTTACGGGTTATCAGTTGGTTACTTTTACTAGCGGGTTATAGACCAGTAGCTATATTCACTGGTAGGTTCCTAGTTGGCTATCAACTTGTGAGTCGGTAACACCAGTTCCACCAGTTGATCACCAGATGGTTATCAGTCGGTAATCACTTTTGTTAGCGGGTTACCAGATGATTACCAGTCGGCAACCACTTTCATCGATGGGTTACCAAATGTTACTGAATAGTAACCAATAGATAACCACCTTTATTGACAGGATACCAGCTGGTTACCAATAACCACTTATACGACAAATATACTTATTATTATCGATCGTCAACCACCAAATCCGTCCTATATTGGTGAAAGCCAATTCTGTCGAATAATCCCTCAATCACTTTCCAATGCTTCACGGCTTCGAAGAGTTGATATGGTGGAAATAATTTTGTGGGCCAAGTTCCGAAGTTTTGGGTCTGCAAGAACTCGGGTGACTTCGTTGAGAAATAATAGTCTAGGAAGTTATTTGCCAAATAAATTGGCATTTCTTGCACCTTTAACAAATTGCAGTCAGTTGAAAATATTGGACTTGAGTTATAACAAGTTTAGAGGTGTGTTACCAAATTTTGTGTCCAATTTCTCTATCAAACTCGTGCGACTTTATCTAGGAGTCAATCAAATAAAAAAAAAAAAAAATAAATAAATAAATAAAAAAGGTGCAAAGTTTCCATTTGAATATGAACCCAATATCAGCAAAAATAAATTCCCTCATTCATAGGAAACCTTACTTAATTGTTTGGGTTCTATCTATCACATGACAAGCTAGGGGGAAGAATTCCTATAAAACTTGCAGATTGTCATAATCTCCGGTTCCTTCACATTTCAAACAAGAGATTGACCGGAGAAATATCCGGACAGATTTTTCTTACTTCTTCCTCGACCACCTTTCTCGACTTGTCACACTACTTGTCGACTAGTAACCTACCCGTAGAAATTGACAAGTTAAAGAATATAAATACACTCAGACCTTTCTGAAAACAATTCGACGGGTAAAATCCCTCGGAGATTATTGGTGATTATCAGGTTCTAGATATCCTCTACCTAGAAGGGAATTTCTTTGAGGAAGACCTTGCCCTCTACTTTGGCGTCATTGAAAGGTGTTCAAAACTCGGATTTTTCACGTAATAACTTGACGTACGGGACAAATTCCAAAAGATTTACAGAAACTTAATTCCTTTTATTATGATACAATGACAAGCACCAATCATGTGATGGCTCAGAAAGATATGGAGATTGTAGCTTAAGTTCTAAGGGCAAATTGGGCAGAACTTGCTATTATGAGAGGAAAAGAAAATGAGCGATGATATTGGAAGAAATAGTCTTATAAGGGCTCAAAATAGGAAGGGATTTGTGTTGAAAATAATTTTAAAGGACGGCCACATATATTTTCTCAAAGCCGGTTGTTTCCTTACTTTTTTTTTTTTTTTTTGGTCTTTGATAGGGTGCTTTTCTTTTTCTTGATTACTGCTCTAATCGATTAGATTTGTAATGAACATTTAATCTTTCTCTCTCTCTCTAAAACACAGGAAAAATGCAACTAGAACAATGCTATGTTTATATAAACATGTTAGTGTTGCTTTAGCTTACAACAGCAAAAGATGATTACAAAAAAAAAAAAAAAAAAAAAAAAACAAGTGTAAACTGCAACGTACTGATGTTGAAAATGGAAGCCGGATAGACCAGCTGCTTCTTTCATCAGAGCACTCCTCCGCTCATCCCCTTTGTTTCGGTTACGCTTAAAACGATTTCGATGTGCAACAAAAGCAGCACCATAACTTCGCTTCTGGTTTCTTATTTCCGACGGATTGACGTGATAAGAGATAGGTATAACAATCTGCTCTGGTTGCTTCTTGCATTTGACTACGTGCACTAGTTCATCTAAACATCATCTTGAAGAAGACAACCGGTGAACGTTTTGATTGCAGAATTGCTGTCAAGAGTGCAGGTGAATTTCTGAATTGCCTTTAGAGTGAAAGTTTTGAGTATGTAGGCTAGCTACTTTTACCCTTCTTTTTCCTTGGAATTTTTGTGGTGGCGAAAATGAAAGGAAATTGTGAGGAAGAGGAAACGTAGGTCAATAAAGTCCTCTTTCTATGAAATTATTTGGAACAGGTTAGAGAGTGTTTACTTCACATGAAAAGAAAAGAAAAGAAAAGAAAAAAAAAAAAAAAGCATTTTCCTTTCCTATTTATGTGTTCTTACCATGCATCACCACCAATTGGTTCTTTTTTAGGGACCAATTGTTACTTTGTACTACCCATCCTTATATACACGTGATTCATCTTATTTCATTTCATTTATCATCATCACGATCATCATTATTATTAAATGCCAATCTAACTGAGGCTTTATTAGGTATTTAAGTTTAACTCAAATTAAATCGTACTTTTTCATTTCAGTTTTTATCTTTTTCTCAAAAGTCAATAAAATTTATAATTAGTTTTTGAAAATCAATTCTAAGTTAAAAATTTCATCTCTAATTAGCAAACCAAATGCAAGCCAAAAATTTTAGCATTTATTTATTTATGAATGTTAGTTGTATTTTCTCCCACTATTCATATAGAATTATTAATTTTTTCGATATTAAAATGTTTCTTTACTTTCAGGCATCTAAAATGATCTTAAACTTTACTCTATATATATATACACACACACACATATATAAAGATCTTAAACTCTACTTGATTTCATTTTCTACCTCTAATATAATCAATCGCATCTACTAATATAATAATCTAACGGTAAATTTACATCCGACTTCATCAAAAAATGTAGAATTTGAATACGTCCAAGTAAAATTAAAAAAAAAAAAAAAGAACTTTACATTAACAAATTCTCTCTGAACTAAGCATCACGCACACGTTGTCTAAATGGGAAATGATTATCTTCATGAAAGCCGAAGCCACGAATTTCACGACCATGTCAAAAACTTGTCTTGGGCTTGGGCTTGCATTCCCACTTGGATTGAGAGCTGCATTTGAAGTTTTTTTGATTCGTGATTTTCGAGTTAAAACAATTCGTGAAATGCATCACTTCCCTATTTATATATCCGGAAGAACATGGCTTCTTGACTGATTATTACATAACTAATATAATTTCTAATATTTCTTTAACCAACAATACTAGTATTCTTGTGCAACCGGGATGAGGTTGTAATCAATGCCGGCTCAAGGGCAAGGCAACTTAGGCACTCGCCTAAGGCCCTGAGCTATGTAAGGCCCCAATTTCTTTACATCATGTACTTATTTGTACTTACAAATTAGGGCTATTTGCGCTTTTTCTACAACCACTAATTTGAATATACATATACTATTGACAAACTAATAAAAATAGGTTTGAAAATCATGCCATGTAGGTAGATACAATGAATAAATATAAACTTGAAAACAAATAAATTTATCTGTATGTTTAGTTAGAGAACTCTAAAATCTTATACTTTCAAGCCCCCTAAATTTGTTACAGAGAATTAACAAAATTTATTTAAGGTCAGCTATGTACTAAAAATTATATTGAATGTTTGAATACAAAAATTTGTTTTCATACTTTACATCTTAAAAAACAAAAGCAATAACGTGTAACTAAATTTCATATAAGCTTTAATTCTCTCTTTTAATGTTTTAGATAATTTTTAAATATTTAATTAATTCTTTTCATAAAATGAGAATTATAGGGTGGGAAGTAAAAAAAAAAAAAAAAAAAAATCCAATCGTAGGGATATTAACTATTTTGCAAACATTTTCATTGTGATCTGGTTTTTGACAAATTTAATGTGTAAAAATTTACATTACAAATAAGATATTTTTGTTGCAGAAAAAGTCTCCTTAAACTTTTTGCTTTAGGCCCCAAAATTATTTCAGTCGGCCTGGTTGTAATGAATAATTGCAAAAGTCAAATGAATCAACGACAACCAAACAACATATTATATAATATATATGTGTGTGTGTGTGTGTGTGTGTGTAGATTGACCAATTTTTACATGAAAACATATCACACTATTATGATGTATACTTTGGCAACAAATTATGTGCCAACAAACACACAAACACAAAATAAGCACCACACGCACTAGAAAACTGCTTTCAAAACTGGCTTGCAAAAGATCATGGGACTTATAGCATATCCCTTATGCTACACACACATTTACATAACAAGCCAGCAATATATATATATATATATATACATGTATGTATGTGAAAGGGACACCTGGTGTCTTCCTAATTCAGTGGAGCGGGTTTTAGAAGCTTCCGTGGTGGCTTCTCCACCTTGGGAGGTAACGGCAGCTTGTCCTCTGGTGGGGGCTTCTCTCCCTTGGGAAGCTCCTCAATTGGATTTTGTGGTACGTGGTACCTCTTCTTATAGAAGAGGCTTCAGCGCCTGCTCTTCTTCCGGCGGTGGCTTCAGTAGTGGCTCTTCTTTTGGAGGTGGAGGCTTATGCTTTGGTTTATGCTTTCGTGGCAGCTTTTCTTCCGGAGATGACTTTAGTGACGGCTCTTCTTCTGGTGGTGGCTTCAGCTTTAGCTCTTCTTTAGGATGTCGCTTCAATGACGGCTTATGTTTTGGTTTATGCTTCAGTGGCGGCTCTTTTTCTGAATGTGGTTGTAATGGCGGCTTCTCTTCTGGAGATGGCTTAAGCTGTGGCTCTTCTTTCGGATGTGGCTTACATGGCGGCTTATGTTCCGAAGCAGCTTCCGAAGGTAGCTTAAAATGCGGCTCCTCCTCTGGCTGTGGCTTTAGTGCCGGCTCTTCCTCCGAGGGTGGTTTCAAATGTGGCTCTTCTTTTTGGAAATGGCTTATGTTTTGGTTTGTGCTTTAGTGGTGGCTCTTCTTCTGGAGGTGGCTTCAATGGCAGCTCTTCCTCCTTTGGTGGCAGCAAATTAGGCTCCTCTTCTTCAGGAGGTGGCTTCAGCTTTGGCTTTTTTTCCGATGGTGGCTTCGATGGCTCCTCCTCTTCTTCGGGAGGCGGCTTTAGTGGCGGCTCTTGTTCCGATGGCTTCATGAACTTTGCTTCTTGTTTTAGAGGTAGTTCTGGTGATTTGGTCTGATCATGATGATCTTTGGGAGTGTGAGGTTGATAATGGTGATGGTAAGCGGATGAAAGACTGGTGGTAAGCACCACTCCAAAGAGAAATAGTGGTACCTAATAATCATGTTTAGAAAACATCTTATTATTAAATAGAGCTTTCAATGGCTAGATGTTGTTGGATTGGAATGGAGCACAAAAATTGCCCTTTTAATAGTGACAATTTGGCCATTTGGGGACAAAATGTCTAGTCATGAACCATGTCATCTTGCATTTAGCATCTTTCTTGATATTGATTAAAATAAATAAAAGTGTTACATATCATTACTACTTTTCAATAAATGAACAATCATAATGTAATATTCTATATGCTAGTATTTATATTGCAATTGTAGGTTCCGTACATGATATAAGGTTGTGTTTAATATTAAATCGAAATAGAAAACAAGATGTTTCATTTGGAAGAATTTGCTAGCTAGAGTGACAATGTTAGGAAGTGAAATTAGGCGTAATATTCTTTTTAAAGTTTAACAATGAACGCCTTAGGGCATCTCCAATGGGTACTCTATTATAGAGTATTACACCATTTTAGAGTATCGGGAGGACTCCAACCGATACTCTATATGGTACTTCAAATATAGAGTATGAACAGTATACTTCATATTTGAAGTATCACTGTTCATACTCTAAACTACTTTTTCCTTTTTTTTTTTAATTAAATTTTAAAGTAATATTTAGGTAAAAATAAATAGAATATTCCTTTTAGAGTATGATATAGAGTAAATGGGTTGGAGATGAAATAGTTATTTGAAGTGACAGATACTCTATTTTAGAGTTTTTATACTCTAAAATAGAGTAAATGGGTTGGAGATGGCCTTATAAGGTGTGCATTATAAATTCAAGACGAGCTAAAATTGTTTTACAAAATAAAAATTATAAAACGTCATTATGC
This sequence comes from Ficus microcarpa, assembly GCA_025413485.1. Classification (NCBI taxonomy): domain Eukaryota; kingdom Viridiplantae; phylum Streptophyta; class Magnoliopsida; order Rosales; family Moraceae; genus Ficus; species Ficus microcarpa. The sequence continues at coordinate 17,939,060 of CM046382.1, read as the reverse complement.
CAATGAGATTCTCATTATTAGCAAAGTTTATTATTATTATTTTTTCATTTGATCATGGGTTAATAGATTAATGCATATGTGTAAGAAATCATGAGAAAAAGAACTGTAAATCTTAACATGCACTTTGAATAGATATTGATTCATGGTTAATGAATGTCTAATTTATATGTTATAAATCAATGATTATTTAATATATGTAAAATAAAATTTTAATAATTACAATAATAAGATTTCTACTGCTAAGTTTAGAATAAACAATTAAAAAAAAGATATTACACTTCCTCTTTTATTTCATTACTTTATTTTCTAAACTCATTACCTTTTCCTAATACCTTCTACGGTTATATTTTTTCCAAGTTAAAAAAAAAATAGTGACAACTCATAGCATTTCACTCTAATAATAATTTTTTTTGCGGGAACTCTAATATTGTTAAAATGATAGAGACGTATTGCTTATACTAGTTGATGTATCTCGTAATTAAAATATTTAGTCACTTCTAGGTCGGTCCTTTAGTTTGACCCCATAACTTTGTTGAAAAGATTGATAATGAATATTTTGTTTAGACATGTTGTATGAACTGAAATCCTTTTCTTTATTATTAATTTTCTTTTAATATTTTTTATTCATTGATAATGAACAAGTTATAGTACGGTCTAAAACTTAAGTTATTTAAATATTCTCAATAATTCCTTATTAATATTTAGTTACATGATTATTCATGAAGTGTTAAGATGATATTTTATCAACTTAAAAATCATCTTTTAACCTATAAAAGTGTGTGTGTGTGTGTGTGTGTGTGTGTGTGTGTGTGTGTGCATTTACATGAACTTAAAGTTCGGAGAGAACAATATTGAGAATTCAATGTAAATGCAAATATATTTTATCAAGAAAAAAGTGATTTTTTTTCTCCAATTTTAATTAGCGGGAATCAACTTTCAATTAGATGAAAATATATATAATTAGAAAATGATAACTGATGACTAATTACTTCATCAATGCTTAAAATATTTTATATTTGTGGTACCATTCATTTATAGTTAGTTATACATATAAGCAAAGTCTTTTATCCAACAACCGTATAGTCCGTACAATATCAAGACTAATGCCTTACAACACTAACGGATCGTTATTATATATAAATTTTCTGTTGATACTTGCCATTCATAATAAAAGTTCTAAAATGTAACAAGTTGCATAATATTATAGATAGATTAATTACTAATGACATGAGTCTAAAAAATTAAAAAAAAAAAAAAAAAAAAAAAAAAGCAATTTACCATATCTCATAGATTTAAACAATTGTCGGATAGAAGACTTATCATGCATATATGTTAATGCTCGTTATCTGTTGTGCGGAGTAAACGCCTCCAGGCTGCTATCAGCTTAAAAATTACAGATTCGTTTGTTAATTTACTCTTCCAAGGTGTTTAGACATTTTGTTTTTTCTCCTTTTAGTTTAATAAAGATAATCAAACTAGTATGTTTGAAACCCAATAGTAAGAGATTCGTTAAGCGTAGCTAGCAGATCCAGTGGTATTTATATAAGATTGAAACAATTATCAATTAATGTTGGAAGTTTAAGAATGAATGTCTTAATTCAATATCATCAAGAATAATTAAAATCACAGGAAAAAAATAAACAGTCATAAGACACGTAAATTTTCATACAGATTCGCCTAAATATCAGATTAATACCGCTGTAGTAATTGATTATGATAATTAAGAGGGTGTTTGGTTGGTTAGTTTGAGTTGAAATATTTTAGTTGTAATAGTAAATTTTTTTGAATTTTCAGAAAAGACAAAAAACTTTTTGAGAAAAAGACAAAAAAAAATACAGTTTGAGTTGAAATGAGATGATGAGGCAAATAAAACCTAAAAAGTTTACAAGAAAAATTGCACTCTCAAAACTTTCTGTATTTTTCTCTTACTTCTCTCATAATAATCTTTAAAGACGACACCTATTGTTTATAAAAATAAAAAAATTAAGATAATTAAAATTACAAATATAAAATCTCCAAAAATACCTTTAATAAATAACCTATCGATCTACATATTCCCTTTGCATAAGGTTTTTTTTTTTTTTTTTTTTTTTTTTTTTTTTTTGTAAGGCTTTAATTAGGCTGCATAATTTAGTGCTTGAGTTGCAAGCAATATATATGTCGGTCATGTAGTCTGGCTCCAACAAGAACAAGAGTAATAATAATAATAATAATAATATTCCTGGAATTCTATTAGGCGTACCAATATACAAGCATGAGGAGTAAAAGAACACTTATATTTTTCTCGGGATCATTTTAGTTCCATGCTAGCTTATGTATATCATATTTTTGTAGGTTAAAACTTCCATTTTTCGAAACGTTTCAAGGAGAACTAAGATACTTAGATACATATCAATTTAAAAAGTAGTAGATTTAAGAGGTAAAATGAATACAGTAAACTTTCTAAAGTACATAAATTTCATCTATTTCTTGACCAAAATATAATTTGATTATTATCTTGACTTTAACCACCATGATTTATTTCCCATACATATGTCTGAATCACATGCATGAGTATACATGCTAACAAAAGAAATTAATAATCTTTTTTTTTTTTTTTTCCCTATTGACACGCAAATCCGTACCTCGATTATATTTAACAAGAGTACGAAACTAGAGAAGTGTCAATGCACCGAAAACCTACTTCGACGTCCCCAAAAAAAAAAAAAAAAAAACAGATTAATTTGGTGAAAAATTCTTAGCCGCAACACATTAATATTATTATTTTAATTAGCTAGCCGTCTAATTACAGCATCAACGCGGTTTTTCTACCCTCATTTCTCAAATTAGTTGCTTTGAAATGATTTATGGTTCGTTTAGATCATAATTTTAAAAAATAAATTTGAATTTATTAGTATTAAAAAAATTTTATGAGAAAAAATACTATAAAAAAACTTTTTAAATAATACTCAAAACCAATTTACAAATGGTGATCGAAACGACCAGTATGTAGACTTATATTTCTCGATTTGCTCGTAGGATTAGATTAATATAACCACTTGAGAAACAAAAATGATATTATAACAAGATGGACTATTTGGGACTCTGATTGACAAAAAAGATAAAAAGTGGACGATTAAAGATTCCAAATCTACAGGATTTCAAATTGACAATAATCTTTCAAATTAGACAAAATCACACTGCATCAATACTTATCGTAGAGCTATAACGTCGAAAAAAAAAAAGACATAAAATCCACGTATGATATAGGCCAGTGGCCTTGCATAACACAATCTATTTCGAATTTTATAAAATTCAACATATAGATCTATCATTGGTGGTTTGCAGTATTTGTCCCTTACATGTCTGGATGTGGACTTTGCCATCAATAAGCTCTCTCAATTCATGCATTGCCCCACTACTGGACATTGGTCGGCCGTCAAATGGTTGTTGCGATACTTACATGGTACTCTAAATCATGGTCTGTACTTTCACAAAAGCTCACCTTTATCTCTTCATGCCTTCTCTGATGCCAACTGGACAAGAAACATTGACGATCACACATCTACAAGAGCTTGATATATCACCAACCTCCACACCAACAATCTACTATAATAGTGTCGGCATCACATATCTTTGTGCAAATCCAGTCTTCCATTCCCGAACGAAGCATATTGCAATTGATTTTCATTTCATCCGAGACAAAGTTCAAAATGGTAGTCTTCGTGTCTCACATATGTTGTCCAATGATAAGCTCGCTGATGCTCTCACTAAACCGCTTACACACCTTCGTCTGAATGATTTACGAATCAAGATTGGCATTCATTCCTTGAACTCCATCTTGAGGGGGCATAATAGGGAAAGTCACACAGAGTCAAACTTGTGATTTTAGGGAATGTTGCCAATTATAAATATTTCATCTAATTATTGTTTTCTAATTATGTAATTTCCATTTATATTAGGCAATGCACTTGTATATATATATTGTACCATACATGTCAATGAAAAATAGTTATTCTTAAAATTTTTAGTTTATACTTCTTGTTAGATATGACATTATTGTTAGGTTATGTAATTAAGTTTAATTAAGTATGTAGATGTGTTAAAAAAACGTTGATGAAATCTATTTACTTGCATCCGTACATAAAAATTAAACAAATAAATAACCGAATACGAACGACTACTAATCAGGTTGAGCAGATAAAAGTAAAAGATGTTATGAGAAGTTGAAATGCGATCTTCATATTGTGATAGGCATGCTTCGGAACGTATATAATCCGGATCCATATATGTGTTGTATTTGTTTTTAAAAAAAAAAAAAAAAGGTTGTCATAAAGCGGAATATAAAATTATATTAAGATGTTCTTGTTTCTAAGTGACACTTTCACAATAAATAGTTTAAACAATAACATTTATAATAAAAGCTGTACATGGCTTTTTGCAAGACAAATAAGTGGTACATTTGTCAGTCACTGTCGAGAGTGCGTATACAATTTCGCCTGCCATTCCTCTTTGTTTTTATTAATGATCCGTTTGGTTGGTTAGTTTGAGTTGAAATGTTTTAACTGTAATAGTGAATATTTTTGAATTTTTAAAAAAGATAAAAAATTTTTTACGAAAAAAATAAAAATTAAAAAAAAAAGATAAAAAAAATATAATTTAAGTTGAAATGAGATGATAAGATAAACATACCCTAAGAAGTTATAAAATTTATTATTTGTAAGAGTTTCAGTATATTCGAGAACAAACGCACGCGTATTAGAGTTAGAGAAACAGAAAGGATGTCGGCTGTTAAGAAAGTCAAAAGCAAATGAATAAATAAATAAATAAATAAATTTCCTCCTTGTCGTCTTCCTAATTGCATGAGTACATTACTAAATAATGAACACGTTTTAATTTTATACAAAGGGTTTCATATTGTATACGTTTGTTAAACTTAAAATTAAAAAAAAAAAAAAAAAATCTCGAAACATCCAGAAAAAGGCATTAAATCTCTGGCGTGTTGTGTCTGTATCTGTGTTGGACTGCCCCCGTTAGGTGCAGACTGCTACTATAGCTAACTTGGCGCCTCAGATTCAAAGCTATGAAAACCATATATATTTTAATACTATATAGAACACACACACACACCTGCGTATCTATAAAAGATTAATTTCATGTTTATCCATAAAAGGATGAAATTCACATTTTAAGAGGATTCTCTGGAGGCATTATCATCTGAGAATATATATATATTATGAGTTCATTTAGTGAATAAATTTGAGTTAAAAATTTTAAGTTTTAATAGTAATTTTTATTAATTTTTAAAAAAAGATTTTTTTTTTCAGAAAATATAAAAAATTTTTTAGAAAAAATAAAAATCAAAATAAAAAATATATTTTAATTTAAAACGATATATACACGTAGGGGGAGTTTGATGGAGTAGTTTGAGTTGAGATTTTTAAGTTAGAATAGTAAATTTTTTTGAATTTTCAGAAAAGACAAAAAACTTTTTGAGAAAAAGACAAAAAATTTTTGGGAAAAAGACAAAAAAAAATTTGAGTTGAGTTGGTTGAGTTGGTTCACCAAATGAGCCCGTAGATACGTCAGTGCGGACGGCTTACATTAAAAAAAAAAAAAAAAAGACAAGGATTACGTGTAGACTCGTTGGCACGCACTTCCCAATAGATTAAAAAATAAAAATAAAAAAGTGAGTGCGTGTGGACTCGTTGGCACGCACTTCTCAATGAATTAATCTAAGCGATGAATTAATTTGCTTTTTCCAAAAGCCACAACCTCATTTGATTTAAAAGCTCATTTATCTCTCTCTCTCTCTCTCTCTCTCTCTATTCTTTGTTTTCTTTCTTCTCTTTGTTTCTCTGTTTGTTTACTCGGAAAGAGGAAGAAAAATGCAAGATCCGGTTCTCAAAAGGATAATCAACAGTCTTCTTGAAGTCGGGAACAGTCCAGGGAAATCATTTCCGCTTTCAGAAGGAGAGATAAAACAGCTTTGTGATGTTTCCAGTGGCATTTTCTTGAGACAGCCCAATCTCTTGGAGCTTAAAGCGCCTTTAAAGATTTGTGGTACTTTTTCACCAAAATCCCTTCTTCTGTTTTCTCTTAATTTGATTGTATGTATATGTATATGTATATGTATATGCTAAGATCTGTGTTGATGGAGTTTTTTTTATTGGAGTTGACAATTTCTGTTCTGGGTATGCTTTAATTTTGGATGTTAATTAGTGTTTTTGCTTGTGCTTAGTGTTCCTCTCTGGTTTGTGGTAGTTTCTAGAATGTTTTTTCTTAGCTTCAATTTGTGTTCTGTTTCTGGCTGTGGATTCATTTTACATGCTTTGATTTATTAGTTCGGTTTCCTAGCTAACTATGGTCATTAGGCCCGTTTCGAGCATAAATTTGAAGTAGTGTTTTGTCTTGGCTAAAATTTAAAATTTCTATTTAAATTTATTGCTCAAACCTACGAATTTTGCGACAGGATTTGAAGAATTCCATTTTTAATGGAACAAAAAGATAAATGTTCTCTCTCTCTTTTTTTTTTTTTTTTTAAATTTTAAATTCACCTCTTAATTCTCTTGTGGTACAAATGAAAGAGAGAGTCATTTTTTTGTTATTGAAAATGGTCTTGTTCAAACCATCCACAGAAAATGCCATAGATAAGAATATGTGTGCTGGTGCTTCTCGGAAATGCTTATCATACTGTCTTATGGCCCATTTTTGTTCTTAGGTTTGAACAATAAGTTCAAATAGAAAATTCAAATTTTATTAGAGAAAATTCTCTGAAAAATAATTTTTACGGTCCAAACAGGGCTTTAATTAAACTGTGTTGTGTAATTGTCTGCTTACATTTTCAAGTCTTGAATGCATCAAACAAGTCAGAGAGAATATTTCATAAGATCAATTACTTGTACCTTTAAGATACCACATAATCATATTTTGGAAATGCTTCATGTCATGCAGGTGATATTCATGGCCAATATTCTGATCTTATAAGGCTTTTCGAGCTTGGCGGATACCCACCTCATACGAGGTACTTGTTCTTGGGGGATTATGTGGATCGCGGAAAGCAAGGCCTCGAAACAATTTGCCTTCTCCTCGCATACAAAATAAAGTATCCCGACAACTTCTTCCTCCTAAGAGGCAACCATGAGTGTGCTTCCATGAGCCGCTCATATGGTTTTTACGACGAGTGCAAGAAGAAATTTAGCGTCGGAGTCTGGGAAATGTTTATTAACTGCTTCAACTGCCTTCCTGTGGCTGCTCGAATTAACAAGAAGATACTTTGTGTGCATGGAGGACTCTCTCCCAGTCTGGAGAACTTGGATCAAATAAGAAACATTCAGCGACCCACCAAAATCCCAAAAGAAGGCTTGCTATGTGATCTCCTCTGGTCTGATCCGAGTGAAGACGTTCGAGGTTGGGCCTGGAACAAAAGGGGGCTGTCTTTTGCATTTGGCGCTGACAGAGTTGAAAGCGCTCTTAGAAAACTCAACCTCGACTTGATCTGCAGAGCTCACCAGGTCTGAATCCCGCAACACAAAATTTTGTTAACTACAGCCTAAAGGGTCTTCACTAAATGAATCATATCATATTAATTTATTATGTTTTCAGTTTGTGGAAGGTGGACGTAAGTACTTTGCCAATAAGAAACTCGTAACCATATTTTCGGCGCCTAATTATTGTGGAGATTCTGACAACGCTGGCGCGATTATGAGCGTCGATGAGAACTTAAAGTACTCTTTCCGGTTCTTAAAACCTGCCAAAAAGAAGCCATATTTGCCTTTGGAGGTTAAGAAGCCATATTTGCCCTTTGAGGTTAAGAAGCCATTTTTGCCTCTGGAGGTTAAGAAGCCATATTTTCGTTTGGAGGTTAATCTGGTATGGCCAATTTATCCTGCTAAAATCCGGGCACAAACATTCATACCCGAACTATATGAGCTTTAATCTTTGCTTCATCTCTGAGGCGACTTACTTTTTTCTTTTTTGTTTTGTTTTGTTTTGTTTTTTTGTTATTTCGCAGGCAATTTTTATTTCAGATTACCGGATTGTTGATTAGCCCGAAGCTCCAGTTTGAGAAGTCTTCTGGCTGCAATCTGTTATATTTTAGATGGGTGTTCGTATTTATTATATAAATATTTTTTTTTGTACGATGAAATTGTGTATTTAGTATTTAATAAATAAATATCATGATGAAATTGTGTATTTAGTATTTAATAAATAAATATCATGATGTATTTAATAAATATCATAAAATTTCATGATTATTTATGTGACATTAAATATTATATATAAGATTATATACAAGAGAATAATATTCAAGGATAATAATATAAAATGGTTCAAAATAAATAATCAATTATCCAGTTCATCAAACGATTAAAGTGTGGAATCTTTAACTGATTATTACTAGTTCATGCTATAACCATTGAGAATGTAATGGTTTTATCCGAACTGTTAATGTAATGAGACATTTAATGAGTGTACTACATAATGTGATTATGAGACATTTAATGAGTATATTACGTAATGTGATTATGTGAAATGAGGATATAACATAGAACGAATTACTGATAATTTTTGTTTAGTATAGAGGATTCTAATCACGTTAATCAATGGTTATATATAGAATGATCTTAATTCTAAGTTATTAGCAAACTTCTATTTTTGCAATCATATCTTTTGATTTATTCGGTACGGATTTGAAATATCTAATCTCATCCTTTGTATTTTGAAGATATGATGAAGTAAATAGTCGATAATCTTAATATTACAAGATGAAATTCGATCCTTCTTTTTAAAAAAGCAAATAAATAATTATCTGCATGTTGATTTGGGGATTGAATTGTATGAGTGTTCAATTCATGATTAATTTCATGATTTATCATTCATTGAAAAATCAATAGTACTTAAAGATAAAGATGTAATTAAATAAGTTGACAAATTTTACCTAACTCTAATTAATTATTATTTATAAAAGATTAATTTATATGCAATGGCTATATTAAAGGAACGACTTTATTTTTTGAGTAATTTTACACCTATAATTTTAAGAGTGTAGTTCTAAGTTTTTAGTGGAATAATTTTAGAATTTTAATAAATTTGAGAAATTAATTAAAGAGTTTGATTAGTTATTAAATTTATTAAGCTTGTAATTATGGGTCTATAGTTCCACACACTGTCTCTGTTATAAGGATTGAATTTATACTCACTAATTATGTGATATAAGATACAAAAAAGAGTATCTATTTTTATTATTTATTATCATAATTATTTGTTTATTATCCAATAATTAATTATAAATTAATTATGTTATTTAAATAATGGAGATCATTTATATATTAAAATTAGATGACATAATAGGTAAGACTCACCATATCTACACCTACGACCAGTGGGACCCACTGATGTGCTAGTTTTCTGTTTCTTAAATTATAAATATTTATATTTAAAATTAGATTTTAAATTAATTATTTAAATTATAAAAAAAAAAAAAAAAAAGGAAATAAGGAAACGTGGTTTCTGTTGTTCGGCGCAATAAAGCACGACTAGTAAAGAAATGCACGTGCATTAATGTTAATTATTAATTAAACAAACATTATTTATCTGAAACTTATTTAGTTTACAGTATATCTTAATATTTATCCTTTTAAACTCAGCAATAGCATTTTGATTGATAGAATATGTAAAAATATTAACTGAATTTGAAAAAAGAAAAAAAAGGAATAACATTGACGGTCCTAACAAGATGTAAATTTTTAAATTTTATAGAAATTGACACGCAACAAAAATTAACAAATCATTTTTTTAGAGATCAAAATTTCTTTAAGTTCATAAATTATCCTGAAAACAATATCGAATATATTTTCCCCTCTAAAATATTTACAAAATGCACTTTTGGTACTCAAGTACCATGAATACAACCAACATATGTTCAATTTTTCTATGTGATTTTTAATCCTTTTAATTGGATTTGGATCTTTTCCAGATTTCAGCCATTCTTTATTTGTTTGGCGAAAGCCTTTAATTGCATACATGATATAACATAAATGTTCCGTTCACTAAATTAACAGCTTAGATAAATTCTTATTGAATCTAACACTCTAATTGTTTGTGAATTTCCAAATTTCTCTTTTAAAATTTAATAGCGAATTTGATTTGTCTTGCTCAAATGCATGATACTATTTTTAATGCTATATCTTTTTTTTTTTTTTTTTTTTTTTGTAATCATCCTTAAAGATTTAAATTCGCAAAAGTATACTTTTAAAATTTAAATAATTTTGATAATATTAGAGAAAAAATAATGTAGAAATGATGATACGATGGTGATAGATTAAAAATAAATACACTCATAGATAATAATCAAATATAAATAATAATCAAATGTTAAATTTTTTAATTGCTAATGTCAAATTTGCCGGTGTGAATCCAGATTGAAAGAGGGGCGAGCTCAAGAGATTTCAGTTTCAATGACAAGAAGACACGTGTTCATATCTTTAGTACGTTTTCACAACAGAGCACTTCATGGCATTCTCATTTCAGTACTTTAAATTCCAAAAATATCCTTAAGAAACTCCAAAACACCTAAACTAACGTTAAAGAGCTAGGAGGGTGCTTGGTATTTGGTGTTTGGGTTTGAGTTGAAAATTTTAAATTTTAATAATAATTTTTGTTGACTTTTCGGAAAAGACAAAAAACTTTTTCAGAAAAAAATAAAAAAAGTACAGTTAGTTAAACTGTATTGCCAAACACCCCCTAAGAAAGCCAATTGCTGGTACATTTACAAAAAGGAGACGACAAAAACGGCAAGAGCAAGATTGACAACAACTTGTTAAGAGACTTGCTAATATACCAGGAAAGTAGGCACGTGCAAGGCACGTGCTACCTAGGTTGCATCAACGGGGAAAGTACAGAAAAATAAATAAATAAATAAATAAAACAGGATAGATTTTCCCTTACTATGAACAATATGTATACTTTATACAATCAAAAACCAATTTACATGATTATTGTAGCTACATTTCTAAAGCAGCTGGTGTAGCTACTATCCAATAGTACACGTACAAAAGTTAATGGTTTATATGCTATTGAGACGTTTATAGTAACTTATAAAAAAAAAAGAAATTTAATGTCTCGTGGCCTTCTTTATACTATTTACATCAACAATATGTGGATTACTTGACATGTCAGATTGCAACAATAAATTAGTACTCGACATGCACGTACTCTTGTTTAAATTTTTGATACATATGAGATGCTCTGCTCTGTACTTACTTTTTGTGCAAAGAGAACACCATCAACTATAACAACAATAATAATGCACACCCATTGAAAGCAAGAGAAGTACTAATATTTCTCTAATCTTTTTATGTAACCAATATTTATTAGACAAAATATGAGAACATAGAAAATCAATTTAAAATTTCTTGTATTAAGCAAATTTATCGTGACATAATCCAAGAATGAAAGGTTTGTGCACTTTAAAAGCCAACAAATCATCATGTTTGGTAATGATAGATACTACTTTTGTATAAATATATGACAGATCACCATCGAGACTAAATTTTGTGACCATCCTACATCAAGAGTTGTCTTCTCAGAAAAATAAAAAAATATTGTCTTCTACTTTCACTCTGCGTAGCCACTATTATCAACTTGTGCAAGACCGCATGTCTTGGTTATAAATTCAATGAAATAATAAGTGATGCAGAAACAAAACAAGAAAACCTATCTCAACGCCAACTTCAACTTACATTACCATGTCTTTCAGCAATTTACCCATTTTCTTTAAGGATCCATGTCATGGGATGTGATTCAACTTTCTGGTCAAAATCAACCCTTTATCCTACATTCGAGCTTGAGATAGCTGTCTAACATAAAACAAGAACCGGAGTTCTTTAAAACCATGAGACGGTTTCTACTTTTCGACAACATTGTTACTATACTTGTCAAATTTGCTAGGCCACAAAAATTAGATCAAGAAACAATCTCTCCATATTAAAACCAGGTAATTTCATGTAAAATCAGTATGTTAAATGGGATAAAGTTCTCCTCATCTAATTAAATTCCACAAGTGGGTTGAGGGCAATTACTTATATGCTAAGTTAACAATTACCCGACAATGCCAGCAGTTAGACACTTCAGGCAATGCCGTTAAACCAGTGTTCACTTGGCAACACAAATCCTTGATTATACGCCATTTCATTCCCTTCCCCGATTTGAAGGGAATATTATAATTATGTTCAAATACAAAAAAGTCAGCTCAATCACAAAGGACGATTTAAGATCATGTGTTAAAGAATCCTCTTAACCACTGCTTTCCCCAAAATCATGCTTGCAAGTCAACAATAAGCGTATCCCATAGCCAATGGCCGTTCGCGACCACTGAATGCCCAGCTACTGGCTGGCCATCCAACGGCCATTTGTGAGCAGGGTTGCCAGGCCAACCAATGGGTAGCGGGCCCCGCGGCTGGGCGACGGGATGGTGTCGTCGACGTGTTTTTCGTGCCTCTAAAAATTTCTAGACGTGATCATGAAATTTTCAAATTTCAAAATTATCAAAAATCAGATTTGTGAATACTGAATTTGAAATTAAAAATTACCTAATAATTATGCTCAATGGAATGAGATTCAATTTTTTTTTTTTAAAGAAATTGGATAATTATGTAACGTGAATAATATTTGATTTTCATGATTTAAATTAACAAGATTTAACTATAATTTAAATTTGGGAAATTTAAATTGTTGAACGACAAATTAAATTTCTGACTTTTATTTTTCTCATTTAAATATGGAATCTTGACTAGTTATCAAATTTAAATTTAAAATGTTCAATTATAATTCAAAATTTAGAAATTTAATTTAGGAGAAAAGTCATTAATTTGGAATTAATAATCTTAATTTTTGAAATTATAATTATAACGAGATTATGATTTGGGAAATTTTGAAAATAAAATTTGTAGAAGCTGAAGAAGATTAATTTCATATTTTTTTTCTTCTCGATTGTAATTATCCAACGGACCCAGTCAAATTCCCTTTCAATATTTTTATTTCATATTATTTTTTTATTATTTATTATATTTTCATGCATATAACATGCCATATAGGATAGAGTAGTGCCTACTTACATCAAAATTTTTATGCCATGCATTCATTTAATTATTATAAATTTGTTTAATATTATTTATATGATGTTGTACTAATTTAATTTAATGAGATTTAATTAAAGGGATTAGCAATTTGATTTGCTTAATGTGTGAGATATGTAAGATTAATATTTAATTGTTAAGTATTGAATCTTCACATGAAAATTTCTAAGTTAGTAATTTTAAAGAATTTAAAATTATGAGAAACTTAAAATAATTTCATAATAATCAAATTGTTTGATTTTATAAAGCATGAGGTGTTTTATAAATAAAATACGTACATTGCAAAATAATAAGTGGGAGTGGATTATATGACAATATTGACCCACTAGTCTCCATCGTTAGTATAACTCCGTGAAATTACAAATTGCGCCTCACTACGCTTTGATTTCATCCTCCTTACGGAGGGTGTCCATTTGGGTCAATACAAAGATTGTCTTCCTTGAGATTTGATTTATGGATATATCGCTAATTTGACCTACTCTATGGTGGCACTTTAGAGTTAAGTTTTTGGAATCTTAAACGATGTGTTACACTCATAAAGATATAAATAAAATTCTTAATTACATTTTGACTAAAATTATAGTCCTTAATAAATGTTGAAAATATGAGATGTTTTAATTAACATTTATTAATGGAGACGGCCTCAATTCAATTAGCAAAATGTATGACCTACCCTACAGCAGCATATCATTTTGTGGTGATTGGATTTTCAAAAGCAAGGTAGTAATCGTGTTTTTGTGCTTTTTATGTGCCTCATACATCATATTTACTGCACATTGAAATTATTGTTAAATGATGCTTATGCATGTATAATGAATAGTTTTATTTATTTTATCGCAATATACCTAATCCTATACTCACAATTGTTATTGATAAATGATTAACTAATGATGACATTGTCAAGTGTGAAAGTATCTCAATGAACTAAAAGGAAGGAACAACAAAGTATATGTGATTTACTTATTGTGTCAACATGATATTTTAGTTGAGAATGATTTTCTCATCCCAAATGGTTGATTCAGAAATGTCTAATCATGTTTAGTTATTCAAGGAAACTTTGTGAATGGGGTTTGCCATGAGAGTGTGAGATTGTGTTAAGGTTTTAGCAATAGTAACGAGAGTAGTATGATTACATTTTGAGAATGAAAATTAATTATTTTGAACAATATTTATTTTGTTTTTGACATCAACATAAATTTGATTTCTATTGTCGCCTTAAGCGAACAATTGTTTAAAGTTCATTATAATAATAATGGTTATTAGTTTTAAAAATGGTTTAAACAATAGTTCTGATGAACTTTATTTCATTAGATCCATATATAATGCGCTACTGAATATTGAATTGTTTAAAGTTGCTGAGCGCATTCGTGCAAGACGTTCGACCAGATCAGGCTCCACCGAATTCGGTTAGATTCGGCTAGAACCAACATAGCTGGAGACGATCTGGTCGCTTTCAGTCAGATGTCCACCGGAGGAGCTCGCGACGAGATCCAACAAATCAGTCACAGATCCAACTGATCTTTAAAGAAATTGCGACCGAAATCCACCAAATCGCCGCCTCTCGCCACGGTTCCACAACCGTTGTCTCGCTTGGTCGGAGATCCTCCAGTCGATGGAAGTCGGCCCTAGCGAGTTTTTCTCTGTGCATGTGGGTGTTTGTCTCTGTTTATGTGTGTGTGTGTTTGTGTCTTTGTGTGTGTGTGTATATTTGTGTGTCCTTGTGTTTGTCTCTGTTTGTCCCTAATTTTGAGTCCTAAAAGCCAGAAATGCATTGCATGAAGAAAGCAATGAATCTTAGAGAATTAGACCCTAATTCCGACTTTATATATATATATATATCAATTTTTTAAGACTAAACGTGTATAGTTTCTCTCTTATAAACCAAATAGATTAATTCTTTCCTAATTTCCTTTTTATTTCTCACATGGTTTTTGTTCAGACTAGGAGTTGAAAATTGAAATTGATATTCTACATGTTTAAGGAAGACAGAGGTCATCTTTAGATGTTGATATGAGCATTGAGTCAAAGGACAATTAGAAAAAACAGAGGCACAAGTGTAGAGCAGGGGGTGGTGCAGACCCCCTGTGGTATATACTTTTAATGGGATTGTCAATCTGATATGAGAATGATTAGTTTGTTATTATGAAGAAAGGTTCCAAGTTTCTTCGTTTCTTTTTCCTGAATTGTTTTACCTTTATAAAAGCTCTTGATCTTTATACAAGTTGATCTGCCATTTTGAGTTTTTTTGCCATATTTTTGCTTTCGGTGATCATGTTTTGCAGTTGTTTTTATTCATACATTTATTATTATTTTTTAAAGTTTGAAAATGTAGGGCGTTGAGAAATTTTGGATATTTTTGTGCACATTTTTAAACTCCAGAGTCCAGACACTTTTGGGTTTTAATGTTTTTGTAATTCGATGATAATTGTTGGAAACATTAGTCTAATAGAATGTAAAAGTCATTTTTCTCAGAATATTTTTTTGGAGAACAAAATTAGTGACCGGGTGGAAGATGTTCGACCATCCATGTTCAAGACAAAAAAATATTCTACTAAAATATCAAATATATTATATTAGAATATTCTAGTGATCAGCGTCTATGATCGGAGTCGAAAACATTTGACCATTTATGTTTAAGAACAAAAAATAATTCTGTGTTTTAGTAAAATATTTAAAATATTCCACTAGAATATTTTGGCAATCAGAATTAGAGACATCATGCCATTCATGTTGAAAATTAAAATAAAAAAAATCAACATACTAGTAGAATATCAAAAATATTTTAGTAGAATACCTACAATATTCTACCAAAATATTTCGGCGATCGGTGTCGATAGTCAAAGTTGGAGACGTCTGACTATTCATGTTGAAAATAGAAATATTTTAGTAGAATGACTAAAATATTTTATTAGAATATTCTGACAATCGGTGTCGGTTGGTGGAGCTGGAGACATCTAAGCATTCATGTTGAAAATTGAAAACTTTTTTAGTAGAATATCCAAACTATTCTAGTAGAACATCCACAATATTCTATTGGAATATTTCGGTGATAGCCACTAGCAGTTAGAGTCAGAGATATTCGACCATCTATGTTGAAAACATAAAATATTCTAGTAGAATACTCAAAATATGAAAATGTAACAAATGAGTTGGTATTTAAAAAGTTGATATTAGAATTGATATTTTCCTAGCCTAGCAGTATTTTGGACCTTAGTGCTTATGTTCTTGCCTCATTTGTATAAATTGCATTGCAATTTATATTGTTTAATTTTGAATTGAATTTTGTGTTTGAATTTAATTAATCTTTATTTTTACTAAAAATTAATGTATAAAATGTTGCTTACACTAAATGAAAAAATTAATGGAAAAATTTTGCAGGAGTTATGTTGTCCATGGCATATTTAAGTCGATCCACATGGATTTTCCATGCAAGATACCTAATTTCTTCAAGTAGTCATTTTATTTGTAGCTTAAAGCCTTTCATCCATTTCATTCATCATCATAACCATCCTTATAATTATTAAGTGTCAATCTAATTAAAACGTTATAATAAGCATTTTTTTTATATTAGTTGCTTTTTCCCTCATCATTCAATAATTTTTTTTTTATATTAAAATGTTTCTCTACTTTTCAGGCATCTAAAATGATATTCTTAAACTCTACTAGACTTCATTTTTTACCTCTAATATAGTTAATCACATATGCTAATAATAACTTAATGGTAATTTCACATCCGATTCGATTAAAATATACAGAGTTTGAATATCCCATCTCAAAGGCAAAGAAAAATTACACTAATAAATTCTCTTTGAAGTTATAGCATCATGAGCATTTGTTATCTATGTACCGCGAAGAAAGTGGCTTCTTGACTGATAATTTCATAACCTATATAATTCCTAATTTTCTTCCACTAACAATATCAGTATATTCTTGTAAAATCAATGTGAGATTATTAATAAATAATTGCAAAAGTCAAAGGAATTAACTACAACCAAAAGACGTATTATAGATATCGATTAACCAATTTTTACATGAGAATATATCACACTAAAATGAAATATGCTTTGGCAACAAACTACGAGCCAATAAACACACAAACACAAATAAAAATCATACGTACTTAGAAAAAGAACTTTCAAAACTGGTTTGCAACAGATCAAATGGGACGTGTAGCATATCCCTTATTCTACACATAATTTTACATAACAAGCCAGCTATATATAGATATCTTTATATATATGTATATATGAAAGGGACATTGGGTGTCTTCCTAATTCTTTGGACCAATTTTTAGAAGGCTTTTGTTTTAGCTTGTCCATCTTCCACGGCTCATCCTCTGGTGGAGACTTCTCTCCCTTTGGAGGCTCCTCAATTGGATTTTGTGGTTCCTCTTTTTCTCGAGGAGGCCTCAGCTCCGGCTCTTTTTCTGGCGGTGGCTTCAGTAGCGGCTCTTCTTCTGGAGGTGGCTTTAGCGGCAACGGTTCTTCATCTAGAGGTAGCAGTAGTGGCAGCTCTTCTTCTGGTGGTGGTGGCTTCAGCTTCAGCTATTATTTCGGATGTGGCTTCAATGATGGCTTATGTTTTTGTTTATGCTTCAGTAGTGGCTTTTCTTCGGGAGGTGGTTTCAAATGCGACTCTTCTGTCGGAGGTGGATCATGTTGCGGCAGCTCTTCTTTTTGATGTGGCTTACATGGCGGCTTATGTTTTGGAGCAGGCGTCACCGGTGGCTCTTCTCCGGAGGTGACTTATAATGCGGCTCCTCTTTCGGCGGTGGCTTTAGTGGTGACTCTTCCTTCGGAGGTGGCTTCAAATGTGACTATTCCTTTGGAAGCGGCTTATGTTTTGATTTATGCTTTAGTGATGGCTCTTCTTTCGGAGGTGGCTTAAAATACGACTCCTCTTCTGGTGGTGACTTAACTGGTGGCTCTTCTTCTGGAGGTGGTTTTAAATATGGCTCTTCTTTTGGAAGCGGCTAATGTTTTGGCCTATGCTTTAGTGACAGCTCTTCTTCGAAGGGTGGCTTCAACAGCTCCTTTTCTTTAGAAAGTGGCTTCAGCGGCAGCTTTTCTTCAGAAGGTGGTTTCGGTGGCGACTTTTCCTCTGAAGATGGTAACAAAGGCTCTTCTTCTTCTGAAGGTGACTTCGGCTGCGACTCTTCTTTTGATGGCGGCTTCAATGGCTCCTCCTCTCCTTCGGGAGGCGGCTTTAGTGGCGGCTGTTGTTCCAGTGGCTTCATGAACTTTGGTTCTTGTTTTGGAGGCAATTCTAGTAATTTGGTATCTTGATGATGATCATTGGGAAGTGTGAGAGTGACAGTAAGCGGATAAGAGACTAATGATAAACAAAACTCCAAGGAGAAATAGTGGTAACCAAAAATAATGTTTAGAAAACATCTTATTATTAATTAGGGCTTTCAACGGCTTTAGATGCTTGTTGGATTGAAATGGAGCACAAAACTCACCTTTTTATAGCGACAATTTGGCCAGTTTAAGGGACAAATTAATGTCTAGTCATGGACCATGTCATCTTGTATATTTAGCATCTTTCTTGATATTAATTTAAAAAAAAAAAGTGTTTCATTTCATTAGTACTTTTCAACAAATGAACAATCATAATGTAATATTTTATATATTAGGTTTTTCTATTGTAATTGAGGTTCCATACATGATACAAGGTTGTGCTTAATATTAACACTACTACAAAATGCAGATTTCACGACTGGAGCTTTCATGATCATTTTTAGAAAAACGGTCGTGGAAAGAATGTCAAAAACACGGCGCGGAATAGGATTTTCGAAAACCGTCGTAGTTGTGAAGCGCTTCCACAATAGTTTTTTCCACGACCATTTTCAAAAAACCATCGTGATATGTCTTGCATTTTAAAAAAAATTTATTTTTTCAAAATTTCACGTGACTCCACTTTTTTTAAATAATAATAATAATAATAAAAACTACAACATACCACGATGGTTATTGAAAAAAATCGTCGTGGTATGTGGTGCATTTTAAAATTTTTTTTTTCTAAATATAGCTTGAATCCGTCACTTACAAAAAAAAAAAAAAAAAACCTCATTCTTTCCACATTTTCACTCTCGTCACTCCAAACTCTCCTTCGAAACCCATCTCTTCCACCGTGACCCCTCCTTCCATTTTCTCTCCTACCTCGCCTCCATTCTCTCTCGGGCCTCTCCCTTTCTCTGTCACCTCTCATCTCCGCCGGCCGTAATTCCATCAATAATTCTCTCTCTCGCCTTTCCTTCTCCCTCTCGCCTCTACTCGCCGCCACAACTCCTCCCTCCAATCTCTTCCTCGAAACCCATCCTGCGCCGACCACACCCACGGCTGTGTACTTGGTAAGTCTCTTTCTCTCTTGCTCTCTCTTGCACCACACATATTTTGGAAGTTCATTTAGTTGATTGTAAATGTGATTTTGGGTTATTGTTGACTGTGTTTGTGATTTTGGGTGACTGTGTTTGTGATTTTGGGTGATTGTTTTTTTGAAAAAAGTTTTGAATGTGTTTGTGATATTTTGCATATTACATGTTCGACAAAATGTCCGTTTGATTAGATTGTGTGATTTTTTATATGTTTGGGTTTGCTTTGAGTTTTAGATTGATTTAAATTGTTTGGGTGAGGATTGGGTTTTGTAATGTAGTGTATGTTTTTGTAACAATTGTTGTACATTATCACAAAATCAATTGAATATTAACTATTATTTTAATATGGGCTATGTAATGGATAACACACGGTATTTAACACCCATGGGAAATCGCATGAATTGGGTAAATTTTTTTTTCATGGAATGACCTATAACGACGGTTTTTCAAAAAACAGACATGGTAGGTTAACCTACCACGACAGGACAGTTTTTTGAAAAACCGTCGTTGTAGGATAACTTTCTACGATCTTTTTTTTGAAAAAACCATCATGGAAAGTTACTATTTACCTATCATTTGGGGTCAGTTTTGTCTATTTCACGATATTTAAAAAACGTCGTGGAATTCAAATAGATTTCATGACCCTGGATACTACGACACTTAGAAAACCGTCGTGAAAAAGATACCATGACGATTAAAAACGGTCGTGGTATCCTCTTTTTGTACTAGTGTAAGTGGAAATAGAAAATGAGGTATTTATTTTCTTTAAATTATTAATCGTGTGTTAATGATCAATGCATACAAGACATGGGAAAAATAAATGTAAATTCATAACTTGCATCTTCGATATATATGGATTCACGGTTAGTGAGTATCAAATGTACTATATGTCAATGATTATTTTATTATACAAATAGAGTTTTTGTAATTATCCTAATAACATTTCTATTATTATTATTATTAGTATGATTGTTATTATTTTATATGTAAGGTACAGATTAATCACAAAGTCTTCAGAAAGAGAAACTAAAGTGAACTTGTAAGGGTAATAAGATTTTTATTTATAAGTTTAGTATTAACACTTAAAAAGAAATTTGATTTTTCACACTTTTTTAGTTAACACTGAAAAAAACTTTATGAATGAACATATAAATAAAAAAGGAACTTCGGAAAGTTAATTAATTGAAGTTAGAAGTTGGTAGATACTATAACTTATTCACCTTAATTGATATAAAAAAAATAATTAAAAAAAAAAGGATTCAGTTTCGTACAACGATAATGAATAACGTATTCAATATCAATTTCCAACAAAGATATTGGGGTCAAACTGGAGGACCCACCGCAAGTGACTTAATTTTAACTTGGCAAAAATGTAAGCATAGAATATAGTATGAAAGGTAAGCAGTTTAGAAAAATAAAAGTAAAGAAAATAAAAGAATAGTTGTAACTTATAATACATGTATAGATTAGATCTAGATTTGATAATCATATGATCCAATAATTGTAATATTAAGATTAATATAATCTAAATCTAACTTATTAATGTGTAACATTTCCTATTATTATATTTTTTATTAATACATGTTAACATGTTACATAAAGTTATATACATAATTGCATAATGTTACACGTAAATAGATTAATAATTAAATAAATCCAAAAAAATTATATTATTGGACCGATGCCGATCGTTGGAATTAAGACAAATCGTACATATATATTTGATAACATGAACTCTAAAGTTCAGATAGAACACTCTTGAGCATTCAAATTACATACTACATATTTCTACAAATTTAAAATACATGGTATATTCAATATAATAAATTACTTGTGTATATTTAAATAACTATTATATCAACTTAGAGAAAAAGTGAAAATTTCCAATTTTAATTAGTAAAAATCAACTTTTTATAATTAGTAGATGCAAATATTATACATTAGAAAATGATAATTGACTTACTTCATGAATTCTTAAAATAATTTATACTTGTGGTACTACTTATTTATATCTAGGTACATAGGCAAAGTTTCGTGTAAATTGAACATAAGTTCTAACACATGTAATATCAAGACCAATATTTTGTAACATTAATTTATTAATGTGTTATATTTTCTTTTGATACTTGTTAATTATGTGTAGTAAATATTTTAAAATTTGACTTGTTACACATAGAGTTTTCTAACATTATATGTAGATAAACTAGTAGTTAGATGGGTTGAAAGAAAAAATTATGTGTCCCATAAAAGTTTAGCTATACGGATATTACTACATTTTGTTAAATCAAAGGACTACAAATACACATTATCAAAATTAAAAATTCAAAAACTATTTTGTCAAATAATCAGAAAAGTTTAGGGGACAAGTTATGAACTTATAAAAATCCTGTATTCTGGGTTCAATATATAAGATGTTTCAAAAAGAGTGATTTCATTAGAGTTAATCTCTCATCATAAATCAATAAAATATGTTTTAATTAAAAAGAAAAGTATTTGGGGCCCTAGGAAGAGTATGATTAAGATTTGAATCAATAAATAAATATTTGATTCTTGGTGATAAGTTTGCTATTCGTTTATCAGTTTTTTTTCCCCTTTCTTTCTTTTCTAACGACAAGTGTCATTTTGTCAATACATAAGAAATAAATGCTAAATCTGTGACCGAGTCCACAATCCCTCACCTTCACCACGCTATTAGACCTTAAGGCTTTGGGCTGTTCATCTGCTGCAGCTGCTTCTCTTTGTCTCTCTCTCTCTCTTTTTTTTTTTTTTTTGTCGCTATTATACCAAGGTGTTTGGACATTTATTTTTCTCCTTTTAGCTTAATAATGATATTCAAACCTAGTATGTTTGAAACTAAACTTGTTCTTCCTGTACGAGTTTGGAAGAAAGTTTTTATATAGAAATTGGTTGACTATTTAAAAACTAGTTATATTTTAATTTATTTTTCGGAAAAAAATAAAAACTAAGATAAAAACTTTAGGTTTTAACTTGAAAACCAAATGGAACATAAGTGAGTGTTTGGAAAATCAATTCCTACAAAAATTTTAACTCATTTTTTTTTGTTTTTTTTTTTTTAAGTCAAAAAGTTTTTTAACTAGCTTTTAAAAAGCTAATCATTTTCAAAATAAAATATTTTAACTCCAATCTATAAACTAAAAGGCATGCTAATTAACAGTGAGAGATTTGGAAATAACTCTTACCGTCCTTCCCCTTTTCGTAGTTGACGGCTTGCGAGAAGAGTTAAAGAGTTGCAAACCTGTCGGTCATGTCTGGTTCTAAAAATTTAAAATTTAAAAAAAAAAAGAAAGAAAGACTGTGAAATCTTATTACGCGTATTAATATGCAACCACAGGAACAAAGAACGCTTTTATTTGTCTCGAGATCGTTTTATTCCGTTGCTGATGTATATCAGAATTTCGTAGTTTAAAATATATTTATTTTTTGAATTTAAAAAGTAGTATACTATAAGTTGTAAATGAGATTTTCTTTTAGATTTCATCTAGCATTCTTTTTTTTCTTTTTTTTTCTTCTTTTTTTTTTGAGTCTTATCTGATCGGATTTTACCAGTTAAAGATTTAAACAATGAGACATCCTTCTGTAACTTTGAAGAAGTAGATCACCTGAATAATCTTTTCGAGTCTATAAGTTTGATTTTTGTTTCATGTTTAGGCAGTTTCATCTGCTCGTTCGTTTTTATTTAAATTCAATTTATTCTCTTACGCATGTGCAAGTAGTACTGATTTTTTTCTGTGTATTTTTTTTTTTTTTTAATAAATTAGTGGTGGATGACATAGATGAAAAATGATAAGATGCTAAAAGAATGTGGATCTCTTTGAGGATATACCTACTGACTCTCATAACCATTATTTTATAAGACAAAAAAAAAAGTAATAAAATGAGATTATACACCAGTTTTTTAAAATAGTATATTATGTCATCAATTTCTTGACCAAATATAATTTAAACAATATCTTGACTTTCACCACCATGAATTACATTCCTACACATTTGTCTTAATCACATGCACATGTATTTATATATTTATATATATGCCGACAGAACAAATTAAAAATCCTTTTTTAATTCATCTTTTGTTGCAAACAACGATTGACACGCAAGATCAGTACCTGATCAATTATATTCAACAAGAGTACAAAACTAGAGAAGTGTCAGAAGCACCGAAAACCAACATCCACGTCCGAAAAGGATAGATTAATTTGGTAAAGAAAATTTCTTAGCTGCAACACATTATTATAATTACCATTACTGTTATTGTTATTGTTATTGTTAATTGTTTAACGAACTATTGCTTGATAATTACAGCATTAACCCTGCTTTTCTACAACCCTCATTTCTCAAATTAGTTGCTTTGAAAAGATTTACAGCTTATTTGGGAAGAACATTACTGAACATTTTGATCCATTTGATTTAATAAACCATCTAACTACATGTTCAACAATTTATTGCTACGATGGAAATGAAACTTTTGGAAATGGCCAAGTGTATTTTCGGAACCGAGGAATCCCTAATTTGAGCTCTTTCCAATGATTTTTTACAGGGCTCCATTAATTTTAGATGACATGTTTTTTTCTTTCTTCTATTTATTTTTGAAAATGTCATAACTAATTTTTAATTTAAGTTCGATAGAGATGATATATATTTTATATATGTTCAGAGTGAAAAACCCAAAAAAAAAAAAAACAAACAAACAAACAAACAAACAAAAAACGAAAAACAAAATTCCATCTATATATATCCCATCAAAAATTTTTCAAGAGCAATATTGATTTTTTGTAAGATAATATTAGAGTAATATTATACAAAATTTTTCTACATACACTGTAGAATATTTCTGTTCGATTGGATAATCATTACTTATTTTTGTTTAAATGTTTTCATCCAAAATGTTATTATTCGAACGTTTTTTCCGAATGTACAATGGATACACTTAATTTTTACGATTTGCTCATGTCATCTTTGCGTAATTTTTTGTCGATCTCCTCTATATCATTTCAACTTTATTGGATTTCCCGAAGTGATAAGTACCTAGCTATTACATAATACAACCACTTGAGCAATATTATAACTAGAGAGGGACTATTTGGGAAACTGATTGATAAAAAGAAAAAAATTGGACGATTAAGATTCCAAATCTGCAGGATTTCAAATTGACAATAATCTTCTGAATTAGACAAAATCATACTGCATCAATACTTATCCTAGAGCTATAACTTCCAAGAAAAAACGACATCAAATCCACGTATGATACAGGCCAGTGGCCTTGCATAATACAACCTACATTGGATTTTATATAATTCAATTACGTAAAAGGTCATATAACTGAATTTAGGGTTGAGAAGTAAAATAAAATACGAAATTTCTTTGAAGTGTGAAACCAAGTACTTTAATATTTATATTTATGGAAAAACAAAACTTCTTTGTTTCTATGACAATGCGATTTTATTAAATATTGATCGTTTTTCTAATCTTCATGAAAACAAAGACACCATTTTCTGTGAGATGTCAACATTATACGGTTATGCAAGATGTCGATGTTCCCATATAATTATGCAAAGAAGTCGGAAAAGAAAAGTCCTTTTGTTCCCCCTAAATGAGATGTCTGAAAAGGAGTAATTATTGTTAGCATATCCTCCAGATTTTATTAAGAGAGCTCTCCAGACATTGACAGAAATATTCGCTAAAGACTTTATAGGAGAACTCTACCCTCATTCAAAAGCGCATCACCCTAATCCTATCGAATGTGCTAACGGTAAATCTACGTAGGGTGTGGCCACAAAAATTCCATCGAGTAGTACTAGATTGGTAGGAAATAAACCTTTACATTTAAGATCTCTAAAAGCATCACCAAACACTTGTACCTTTGATTACAAACCCACCATGATAATCCACCATCACTAGGTCACCATACTTGATGGTAAATGTCGTTTTAGCTGATAAATGAAACACGTCTTCTCCTAAGGGAAAAAAAGAAAAAAAAAAAAAAGGAAAAAAAGAAGAAGATTACGTGTTCACGATAGACAAACAACATGCCGTTTTACCAACTAAGACAGCGACATTTCGTTTCGTAATGATAGACGGCATGCTATTTCGCTGTTGCAGCCTGTAAAACACGACATGACGTTTTATCCAATAAAACTACGGCGTTTGTTCATACACGACCACATTCGGTATGTCTTTTCTTGGAGGACAGATTAATAACATTGAGTCGTTGACATAGTATAAACGACGTGTCGAGCTTTCTCACAAACAAATAACATGTCTGTTTAAGTGGTTAAACGACATTTAGCCAGTTGATGACAAAACACTAGACGAACAAAATGACACGTACATCTGATGTCGTAGATTCATTCTTAAACAAATTATTATATGTGTGTATATATATTTAGAGTAGGAAAATTTGAACTTAATTTCTTACATAGAGTCATGTATCAAAATTATCATTAAATTAATTATACGAGCGATCACTATACAAATCTATTCTAAGTTACTATTATTTGTTAAAAATATTATTAAATATCTTCTCTGTTATTGCGAAGGCTCCCATTTATCCTTTTCCTTGTAGAATAAAAAACTATTTCTCATGTCTCTAAAGAGTACAAAAAGAATTCCTTAACAGGTCAATTTTTAGGATGCCAAAATTATTCACATTTTTTTTTCCTGAAGTAACGCATTAATATGTTTTAATTAACACGCCTAAATATTTTACATAAGCTAGATTTTTAAAGCAAAAAAAAAAAAAAAAAAAAAAAAAAAAAAAAAAAGAAAAAGAAAAGAAAACAAACAAACAAACAAACAAACTTCATGTTCATAACCTCCTCCCTCATCCGCCAACAAAAGAGTTCTCAACCACACATCTATACAGTTCTGCAATAAAGTTCATATTACCAAATTAAACCAATACGAAGAACTTCAATTTCAACAAGTAATTAGCAAGATCGAAGTTAGCTTAGTAGGTGATGAGGAGAGTGATTTTAAGTAGGAGTTCACATATGTGAAACTTGAAAGTGTTTTTATTTCTTTTTAATAAGTGATAAAAGAAAAAAGAAAAAAGAAAGAAAAAAGATAAAATAGACAAGAGGAGAGATTTGCTAGGACTGAAAAATATTCCCTAGGAGTTATTTACATGAATGTCTAAATTGAAGACTATGATTTAAAACATGTCTATTTTTTCTTTTATTTATAGGAATGTCTAATTAGATACTTATAAAGATCACATTGCCCTTTTATCAAGAATTGAATATAAACAAATAAAGAATTGATAAAAAAGGAAAGAAAAAATCTTTAAAAAAATTCAAACTAAGCAAATATTTTATAAAAGGAAAAAAAAACTATTTTTCTTGATTTATTATAAAGAAAAAGAAAAGGACCATAACAGATATTAGTTATATTATAAAAGAAAAACAATCATTATAATAAATAATTGATCAGTAAGATAAAATTCACAATGAACATATAAAGAAAACCAAATAGATATAGTACAAAAAATTAAACACTTTAATATTTAAAGAAGACATCATGATAATATAGTAACTATCATAAAGTAAAAACATCATATTGATATAGTAATAAAAAAGAGAAAAAAAATACCACATTTAAAAAAGTATCGTAATGATATTGTAATTATAAAAAAGAAATAAGTAATTTCATATGACATTTAAACTTTAAAAACTAACTATTATAACAATTCTAATAATAATAAAGAAAACAAATTATCATAATAACGTTAGAATTATCATTAAAAACCTAATCATACTAAAAAATTAGGTTTTTTAAGAAATCTAAATCATACTTAAGAAATAGGTTTATAAAAAAAACTAAATCTTACTAACAAGTAATCACTATAATAAAAAACTAATAACTAACATAAGATAGAAAAATGATGAACAAATGAGGAAAAAAATAAAAATACGAAACCATGTTGTTAAATATAGTAAAAAAATAAAATATGTACTATGAATAGTTATTTTTTATAAAAATGAATATTTATGTAATATTTTTAAAAAATGAAGATATTTTAAAATTATGTCCTAAAAATATTTTTTTTGTATAATTATTTATATTACCTATCATCACTCATTTCGAATAAAGAAGTTGTGGTAAGAGACAGGAGGGCCCATCTCATGTCCAATTGGGGCTCACATTTTTCCTTAAATCTCACTAGTTTGTCTAAGAAATTAATAAATGCAACACACGTACGGACGATAAGTTACCTTTGTTATGTTTCTACTTGTAAATCGATTAGACGTACCATTTTAATCTGTCGTCAAAACAAATATGAGGGATGAAAAGAGAAAATCAAATAAAAAGTTATGGTGACTAAGAAGGTCAATTCATGTGTGAAAAAAATTTAGCGCACAAAAACATTTCCTAAAGCGATTGGAATTTGTCAAACAAATCCATGTAACAACCCTTAATTCTACGCTTTTGAAATTAGTTGAACGATGATATGAGTTCAACTTCTCACGACAACATGTACTATCACTTATGTTTTAAATAATGGAAAAAAATAATAATAAAACCTATTTTCTTTGCTTGTTATCGTGGACTTCCATTCATGGGAGTATGCAATTAATTAAGTTCTTAGTTCCTTTTTTTTTTTTTTTTAATTTTAAAGTGAGAAGATTCAAACTCTACATGACGTGACGAAGTCATAAACGATATTATAATTAGATTATGTAATTAACCTTATTTAAGTACATAAACATGATTAAAAAAATGAGGAAGGTTAAAACTTAGTACTTGCATCTCAACATAAAAATAAAAAATAAAATAAAAAAACTGAGTTCGAACTAATATAGTATGTGTGTGTGTTTTTATGTGTATGATATTTACTTTGAAAGCTTAAACACAATTATAAAATAGAAAAAAAAAAAATAGAAAAAGAAAAAGAAAAAGTTATACGAGTGTCGTAAAAAGCCAATCATTAATCAAGTGCAAATACGCCATATATTAGTACGCTTACGTCCGTAACAAACGCTGATCAAACGCACATACAGACATATACATATACACATACATACATACATACATACATACATACATATATATATATGTATATGTAGCTTTATAAACTTATTACTAGGCCTTGTACAGACGACAAAGGCTGAGATATATATTTATCTACTCTGTCATCTCTTATTGAAGTACTATATGTATAATACAGTAATGAACATCATTTGCGTTAGAGGGCTTCTTCGGCATCTCTGGGTAATTCGGCTTCTTTGGCTCCTTTGATGGCATATCTGAAGTCCTTATTCGTCGGCTTCTCTGAGCTGGTTTCTCCGGCTTCTCTGATGGCTTCTTCGCCGTCTCTTCCGGTTTCTCCGGTTGCTCTCGGTTTCTCCGGCTTCTCCGGGTCATTCGTAAGTACCATCATCGGCCATTGCTTCGAACTCCTGATCATGTGCCGTGGAGGTTAGTGGCTTGTAGTTTGAGGGTTGCTTCGGTCCACTCTTAGAAGGGCCTTTCTTGGCACCACCACCCATTAGGGGTGGCATTAATGTCGAAAACAACATTTCTGGGAAAAATATGGGTTTGGTCTCACCCAAAATCACGGAAAAGAACGGGTTCTGGACCCGTAGAACCCGAACACAACACGTTTTTTTTTCGTCAATTTCGTTTGGGCTGAGCTACAATTTTCAATTTCGAGTTAATTTCGGGTTGATTTCGTGTCGTGGGTTGATTTCGTGTGTATCAATTTCGGATTGTTCGTGTCGCGTGTCAATTTCAGTGGCCGTGTGTCGTGTCAGACGGGTTCGTGTCGTGTTCGTGTCGTGTTCGTGTCAGCACCGGGTTGCGGGTCGTGTTCGGGTCCGAAGAAAAAAATTTCTCGATTCCAGACACGAACAACACACGAATACCTCTACCCATCATTAATGGTTTCTGGCTCATCTTCTGTTGTCGTTTGGGCTGAGAGAGCAAGTTTGGGAGACATTTTTTTTAACCAATGCTATCTACTTTTTTAGGTCTCTCTCCAATATTTGGTGCAAAACTAGAAGCGAGTTAAGTGAGCTTTACAATTTGCATTGGCCAATCTTGTCATGACACTTGTCATCGATGTATAATAGAATTGGGGTAAATTGCCCGTTTGGTCCAAATCTTTTTACAAACTTACGATTTAATCGTCAACCTTTTTTTTTTTTTTTTGTGGCTAAAAGCTCCCCTTAACTCTTTAAAAGTGTGCAAAATAGTTCTTTTAGTTAATATACATTTAAAATTTAACAGAAAATGTTTGTGAATCACACGTGATTTACAATTTAAGAGTAATTAAGGAAAAAAAATTATATGATTTAACTTATAGGTGTCATACACCGTTCCATCTAATTTTTAATATTAACTAGTGAAAATGACCATTTTGCACCTTTTATAAAGTTCAATGAGCTTTTAGTCATTTAAATTAAAAAATCAGGGATCAAATGAGTAATTTATCTTATCTTCAATTCACTAGAGTGAAGGATTCTAATTTTTCTTTTTCTAAGTTATTTGCAAAGTTGGACTACTAACCTTGAGCCTGGAGCAGGTAATCATGCATGGATGAAAGATCAGCAAATTAGTCATAACTGAATTTCTTTACCCTAGTTTTCATGTATTTCCATTTGCATGCACTAGAGCTTCATTATATAGGCCGGATAAATAAATTTTAACTAATTTAGCTTTCCTATGGATTTCCTATAATTATGATATAAAGCAAGATTAAGCAGTACTATGATTTGACACTATATATGTAGACAAAGAGTGTGGGGGTGTGTTTAATACATTAATTACTTGTGGCTTAATTAACGTAGCCGTAATTGCAAAAAATGGATCTGAATTCACAAGAAACATATATGAAGTATCATTTTTCATACTGTAAGAAAATATTTTTGTTATCAAATAAATGTTGAGAGATGCCAACTAGCATCAAGTCTCGAAAGTATATTCTAACTAGGTTGATATCCGTCATAGAAAACTATCCGATGCTAAACACGCACTCTAAAGTTATTGAAAGAAAAATACAACAAAAGTAATTGAAAAGGACAACAAAGAGCCGAGAGTAGTTGGGCTTAACAATATTCAGCCCAACCCAATGCAAACCTCCCAACCTAGGCCGAATCTTGGGCTGACAAATTCGGCCCTTAATTTTCCTAAGCTGAGCTATACGGGTCGGCTGTGGGTCCCTGAATTTAGTACCCAAACTGAGCGGATCGGACCGAGTAATTAAAGACAATAAAAGAAGTAACACAATGTAACAATGACACGGCTTATAATCCTTAAAATAATAGTATTCTGGATTTTTCAAATCACCGAGGAAGGATATATAATTCATGAATACCAAAGTAATAGATCTGAGAACTAAATGACTTTTTAAAAGGATAGTAAAAGGATGCCGATCTAGTCGGGATGTCTTGACACATATTGATTCTTGTTATCATTATTTAAAAAAATTACTTTTTAATTAAAATCCAATCCGCCACCCTCAAGTATTAAATATAAGAAAATAAAAAACCCGTCAACGTACAGTGTTGGCCGATCGATGCCAGAATGTTGGTGATCAGTAGAACTTATTGCAGCAACATGGTCTTGGTCTTGGAGGCCTTGGTTGTGGGGAAGATTGCTCAACGGAAGAAGTTAAGAGAACAAACACAACCAGGATCAACACCAGCAAAATCATTTTAGGAGATGTATAAGGTTATTTCAACTTGTAGTCTGGCCACATTTTGAGTTGAAGATGTGTTGCTTATCTTTTTGTAGAGAACTAAGGCCAATATTATCTTGACACTTGTCACTTTGCGATTTGCTCTTTTTCGATAAGGTATGTATGTAGGAGCAACACTTCATAGATTCTCCTTGGAGAATTCTAGCATGCCGTACTGGTTGGGGTTTTTTTTTTAATTTTTTTATTATACCGTTAAATTTATATTATATTCTATCAGGTTTATAAACTAAGAAGACTTTCCTTACTTTTGTCACGGAAATTTGAAATATAATCTTTGCGCTGCTAGCAAGTATAACACAGAAAACTAATACACAAAAAAACAAATAGATCACAAACACAAGAAATTGGTCGTGGTCTTTCTTCACAGAGCACCACAAATGAAAGGCTCACTTCTGATAGAATTGATCGTATTGAGTGCCAACTTGGATTGCCACGTCAGCAGTTAAACATTGACTCGTTGAGTGTCTCTCGTCCTTGAAACTATTTATCAAGAAAAGTGAGTTTTTCCCCCCTAATTTCGAACTGATCAAATTAAAAGTAGGGAAAAGGGTGTAAAGAACATTTCATTTTAAAAAAATCGACTTCAAAAGTTGTCATGAAAATGATATATATATTCTTGCATATGCGGGAACATTTTTAAAATTATCAAAAAGATTAGATACACACGTTAGTTATAATTCAAGCCAATAAATAGAGTAAATGTTATAGTCAAAACTGTCAGTAGAAGACCATAATTTTGAAAAACATTTGATATCGAAGTTTTCTTTGATATCAGTGCACAAGTTAAGTGTAAAACAATGTAACCACTTTTTTTCTTTTTATATCTTTTTCACGAGAGACAATGCCACTTCTTGAAGCCCACACTCCATTCACATGTGATGGTGTCTGCTAAATGATTTCGAATATAATTCATTCTCAAAAGTTAACTTAAGAGAGAAATAGTTCATTATGCATATAAACATCATTGCAGTCCCGTAACTTAATGATGCGAAACAAACACACAATCTAATATCCTCCTTCATGTCTAGCTTGGATTAAGATTCAAACTTACTATCGCTTGTAAAACTTAACTCTGACATCATGTATGGATATGTGTAGAACTCATTCAAAGCTAATTTATAAACACCACTATCGTATCGTAACTTAACGATGTGACACAAACATATCATTTTATACGCTTGATTCACATTGATATTATCTAGGACACACGGATGTTTCTGATCAAGCATGAACTAGTACTATACTTCGGAGGGAGGATTTTTGCAGCAAATAATAACTCTCATGGGCCGAGGCCAAAGTCGTCATTTGACGTGGTTTGTGCACTTGAAACGACCAAATTAAGAAGCATATAAAATATATGCCTGATATAACGAGACATATCGGCACTGCTTGTACAATCACTCTATAATGGTGATTCCAATTTGGCCTTCAAAAAGAGAAAAGTATAGCCCTCAACCATATATAGGACATGAATTGACTTTGAAATCTTTATCCCACCAATTGTCGATAACGTCCCGCAATTTGTTTTCTTTTCTTTTCTTTTCTTTTTTTTTTTTTAAATAAATGACAGTGATAGAAACAATCAATAACTGTACTAAGATATCACGATTAAATCGACATTCATTTAACATTACTATCAGTTACTCATCTCATGTATTGTTAAAAAAAAAATTCAAAAAAGAATTAAGTAATAAAGCAACCAAAATAAAGAGATTGCATTCGTAGGGGGGGGGGGGAACAAAAGTCAAAGACCAGTTTCAAAAAGATACTACAGCGTGATTGTTAGAAGATTAATTTTCAAATAATTGTTTTTATTATCTATCCAACCACCATTTCAAAAATTTTACGTTTTTCTGAATTACGGTTTAATTACACATCTAAACGCTATTTTAAAACCAAAAAAAAAAAAAAAAAGTTTAACTTCTCATTTTAAAACAAGAATAAGTTTCATTCATTGCAACTTGCATATCTAACTTTCTTTTAAATTCTTGTTTTCTTCTTTTTACATCTCTCAAGCGGACCACTAACTGAGATTCCTATTCGACATCATTGTGTAAGAAATTTAGCTAAGATAACATCAAATTTTATTTGAAATTACATTTCTTTAATTAGAAACCTCCATTATTTGAATTTTTTTTTTCTTTTATAATATAAAGAATGACAAAACTCTATGTTAACCACCACTATTAGTCATATAGGTCAAATCTAAAAGGTCCAATGGTAAACTAATTGATATTCAAGAGCAATATTGTTGTTCTTTTAATTCAGCATTATAAGATAAGTGTGAGCCTATACCGTTTACATATTTCGGGTTTTTTAGTCATTAGAAAAGTTCTAAATTATTTGGGCTTTTAATTTAATTTTTGGACTCATTACTGTAATTATTTTGGATAAGCATGGCATCATCAGAATCTTAGCAAATTTTAGGACTTAGGATGCTTCAAGATAATGTTATATCTGGGATTTCATTTCATTTAACTGTTAATTAATGCCCAAAACTCTTTATAAACTCATATTCCACTCTAATAAGGATTACTAGGCTCCACTGACGGAGCCACCTGAGGCTGAGTCGACGACCGTCGCCATTGAATTTTTTTAATAAGGAAGCTGTAAAAATTATTATGTGTAAAAATTTCAGTACTTATATTTTTCCGATATCCGTATCCAACATACGACATTCGAGAACAAACACACGCGTACTTAGAGAAACGGAGAGGATGTCGGCTTTTAAGAAAATCAAAACAAAACAAAATTAACAAAAATAAATAAATATATAAAGTTCTTCCTTGTCGTCGTCCTTGGAAGAGTAAAGTACTAAGTGAAGAACACATTTTATACACGTGGTCTCATATTACGAGCATGTTTGAGAGAGCTTACTAGAAATGATTTTTGGTTTTCGGGTTTAAAAATAATTTTTGAAAATATTTAGATGATTTGTTAAAAGAGCTTGTAGTTTTCAGAAGTGTTTCTTATTAAAGTTAAAAAATATGACTTCTGACAAAAGTTCTTCTGAATAATTTTAAAGTTTATAATAAAATTTAAATTAGATATTATAAATTTCATTTTAATATTTTGTAATACTCATTAGAATATTTTAAAAATCATTTTAACTTTAAAAGTTCTTTAATTTTAAACACTAACTGAGAAACTATAGTTTTTGCATTTTTTCTTTTCTTGACTAGAAACAAAAGCAAAAACTCTTACGAACGAATCCAATATATGATTGTTAAACTTAAAAATATCTTAAACATCGTAAAAAATAAAGTCTTTAAATCCTTGCGTGTTGTGTCTGTGTGCGTGTGGGACTGCCCTCGTTTGGTGTAGACTGCTAATATAGCCGCTTGGCGCCTAAGATTCAAAGCTATGAAAACCATACATATTAGATACAATATATAATATACACGCAACTACGTGTCTATAAAGATTAATTTCATTTTTACCCAATGAATTATACGTTCAATTGCCTTAACTTTAAAATATCTCAGAATCAGTTCTTCAAATATTAATTTTTCCATAATAGTCATTAATTTCAAAATGTTATAAAAATTACATGACAACATCATGCAAAGATCAAACGTTTTTAATCAATATTAATTTTGTCATTTTTGTAGATAAAATAAATTGTCATTATAATGTTAGAACATAAATGTTTTGATGATTAATAGCTTTTAATTAATATTATAAGATCTAAAAATTTAAAATATTGTAATTAATTCTCAATAAGGTATCAACAATCCAATTTTTAAAAATGTTTTAGAATGAACGATTATCGGACAAAGTAATAATTCGAGAATTAGTTTTATAACTTTTAAAAATTAGGTACGAATATAAGATTCGTCCTATAATTAATAGACCAAAAAATGAAATTAATTTTATATATTTATTTTTGTGAATTATTTTTATTTATGCCCTAGGATTATACTCACTTTATTACATAAACTTTAAAAACTCTTACTTTTTTCCTGAATTTTGAATTTGAGTCCACTTTTTCATTTTTATCAGAATTTCAATTAAAAGCATACAAAAAAAAAAGGGGGCAGAGAATTTAGTTTTACTAAGTTCATTCTGTTAGTATTTTAATTAAAAATAAACGAAAAAACTATATGATCACACTTAATTCACATTTTTTTTTCATATGTTATTTAATTGAAATTCTGATAGAAAAGATAAAGTGAGATTAAATTTAAAATTCAAAAAGAAAATGAGAGTTTTTAAAATTTACGAAACAAAATGAGGACTATCCTAAAATTTATGAACATAAATGAGAAATCTTATCTAAATAAATAAATAAATATATATATAAATATATATATATATGTAGAGCTAATAAACTGCACTAAAAGAGCCAATGACTCTTGAATACTGACTTCTATTATATGGCTGTCACTTGAAACTCCATCGTAATTATGTGACAGTCCAGTACGTGATTTTTTTTAATCTTATGTGTCTATTTTGCATATCAAGCGTGAGCCATACAGTTAATATATACATATATAAATATATGTATGTATGTATGTATGAAAGTGCGTGTAGTCCGCGTTGTTGGAGGCATTATCTTTGGGGGGTCCGCACTTCCCACAGAGAACCCACTTTTGCCCACTCCTCTCTCATTCTTATTCATCTCTCCTCTCAGTCACCTTTGTTTCTTTCTGTCTTCTTTTCTTTCTTTCTTTCTATGTTATCTTCGATCTCTCTCTGATCTCTGCTTTACCCAGAATATATTCTTTGCTTTACAGTTCTGCGGTTGTGAGTTTGGTTCCGAAAGCCTCACATCCAAAAGACGCCAAATTCGAATTCCCCTCGTTTGATTTAAAGCTCTTATATATATATATATATATATATATCTCTCTCTCTCTCTCTCCCCCCCCTCTCTCTCTCTCTCTCTCTGTTTTTCTTCTTTATTCTTCTTCCTCTTTCTTCTGTGTGTTTTGCTTCTGTATTTCTGTTTGTTTACTCGGAAAGAGTGAGAAAAATGCAAGCTTCGGTTCTTGACAGTATCATCAACAGGCTTCTTGAAGTTAGGACCAGTCCAGGGAAATCAGTTCAGCTTTTAGAAGGAGAGATAAGACAGCTTTGTTGCGTTTCTAGAGACATTTTCTCGAGACAGCCCAATCTCTTGGAGCTTCAAGCGCCTGTTAAGATTTGCGGTACTTTTTTTAACCAAAACCCCATCTTCTGTTTTCTCTTAATTTGATTGTATTTATATATATATATATATATACACACACATTTAAATTAAGGTCTGTTTTGATGGATTTTACATTTATTGGACTTGAAAAACTCTGTTCTGGGTAGGCTTTAATTTGGAGGTTTAATCAATGTTTTGCTTCTGCTTAGTGTTTCTCTCTGGTTTGTGGTAGGTTCTAGAATGTTTCTAGCTTCATTTTGTGTTCTGTTTGTGGCTGTGGATTCATTTTTCGTTCTTTGATTTATTAGTTCAGTTTCCTAGCCAACTATGGTCATTAGCCCCTGTTTTGATCATAAGTTAGAACCTACAATTTTTATTTTTTTCTACAACAGCTTTTCTACAATGGCTTGTCTTACAAAAAAATTTTGAAAATTTTTTATTCAAATTTACTGTTTAAATCTATGAATTTTGCGAGGATTTAGAAAAAGCATTTTAATGGAACAAAAAGATAAAAGTGTCATTCTCTTTATTTATTTTTTTTTTTAAATTCACTTCTTAATTCTCTAGTGGTACAAATAAAGGGCAAAATCATCTTTTTTGTGATATGAAAACGGTCTTGTTCAAACCATCCACAGAAAAACGCCATAGATAAGAACATGTTTGCTAGTGTTTTTTGGAAACGCATATCATACAGCTGTACGGCTCATTTTGGTTATAGTTTGAACAGTAAGTTTGAATAGAAAATTCAAAAGTTTTTTTGAAGAAAACATTATAGGAAAAAAAAAAACTTGAATTGTTGGTTCGAACTTACGATCCAAATGGGCTTTTGATAAAAATGTGGACACGAGAATCTGACTATATTGTGGAGTTTGCGTAATTGTCTGCTTACATTTTTCAACACCGAGTGCATCAAACGAGGCAGAGAGAAAATTTCATAAGATCAATTACTTGTACCTTAAGATACTGCAAAATCATATTCAGGATATGCTTCATGTCATGTAGGTGATATTCATGGCCATTACTCCGATCTACTGAGGTTTTTTGAGTACGGCGGATTCCCACCTCGTTCGAACTACTTGTTCTTGGGCGATTACGTAGATCGCGGAAAGCAAAGCCTCGAAACAATTTGCCTTCTCTTCGCATACAAAATAAAATATCCGGAAAACTTCTTCCTCCTAAGAGGCAACCATGAATGTGCTTCCGTAAACCGCATATATGGTTTTTACGACGAGTGTAAACGGAAATTCAATGTCAAACTCTGGAAAATGTTTACAGACTGCTTCAACTTCCTTCCCGTGGCTGCTCTAATCGACGAAAAGATACTTTGTATGCATGGAGGACTTTCTCCCAATCTGAACAACTTGAATCAAATAAGACTTATTCCGCGACCAACCGACGTTCCAGAACAAGGCTTGCTATGTGATCTCCTCTGGTCCGATCCCGATAAAGACATTCAAGGTTGGGGCCCGAACGACAGGGGGTGTCTTTTACATTTGGTCCCGACATAGTTGCAGACTCGCTTAGAAAACTCGGCGTCGACTTGATTTGTAGAGCTCACCAGGTCTGAAATCTCGCGACACGAAATTTTGTCAACTACAGCCTAAAGGGTGTCCACTGAATGAATCATATCATATTATGTTTGCAGGTTGTGGAGGATGGATATGAGTTCTTTGCCAATAGGAGACTCGTAACCATATTTTCGGCGCCTAATTATTGTGGAGAGTTTGACAACGCCGGTGCAATGATGAGCGTTGATGAGACCTTAATGTGTTCTTTCCAGATCTTAAAACCTACTGTTAAGAATCCCAAATTTGGCTTTGGAGGTTCATCTGCTAAGCGACTTTCTCCTGCTAAAATCAAGGTACAAACATTCTTAACACGAATTAAATGCACTTCAATATCTTTGTGTTCATATCTGAGGAGACCCTTTTTTTTTTTTTCTTGTCATTTTACAGGCACTTCTGTTTTAGACGAGTGGCTTGTTGATAAAACCGAAGCTGCAGTTTAAGAAGTCTTCTAGCTGCTCTCAATACGGTTGACACGAACATGACTCGTTAGCTTGTGTTTTTATCAGACATGATAAAATAAGGTTACGCCCTAGGAGTTCTGGTAGTAACTATGGTTTGTCTCATTTTGGAAACAAACGGACTGTAAGACAGGCCCAGATGGCCCATTGGCATGCTGGTCCAGCCATTATATTGGGCCAGTTGTAGCCCATAAATACACCAGTTGGGACACCTACTGTCCCAGCCGGCTAGGTTACATTGGCCCAGTAGCAAGGAAGTGGTCATCTAGAGTTGCTCATCGGAAAACAAATATGTCGAATTTATCAAAGATATTGAACACTTAAAATCACCCATTAGACGTCGTCAGAGAGAAAGCTTTCTATTATAATTTTTATCTTATATATGTGGTTGGATCTGGCGAATTTCTAGTAGATCATCAACGGTAATCTACTGTATTACCTTTTCTTTACTAACGTGGCAAGTTTAGTAAAATACAGAGAGAGATTATCTTGAGTTACTAATGAAAACATGACATGTGACGGTAATCTACAGTGAATATCAAGAAATTTTCTTAGTCTTTGCTAATTAAATGATAGAAAAAATTTCTGACTAACCCAAAGCCTAACTATCCGGTAATGCAAATCAAGCAGAATAAGTAAAAGAAATTTTCTGAACGATCATCATATTTTCCATATAAAAATGGAGCAATTGGTTGCATTTTCTCATCTTTAACTATCTTGTTAAAGCTCTGTTATTTTTCACTCTCTCTTAGATTAATTTCGCTTGAGTTGAGTGTCGGAGTGCATTTTTAAGGTATTCCCGTTACTCGTTAAGATAGAGAGTTGTGGAGAACTCATAGACAATGAAGGAACGTCGATGTTGTGATTCTTACCTCAACATTGCAACATATCAGGCAACAAACTAGTGAAACATCGCCCTCTAACGAGTTGAATGTGTCTGTGGGGTGCCCACGGTCCACACCACATCCGCTTAATCATATGAATGATTACCTTATTATCGCATCGAATATAAACCAAATTAACTTTCTTAATCTTGCCACAAACCGTTTTTGGACCTTTGCTCTACTTTTCCGTACTAACATAATCATATTCGAGCTTCTAGAGAAAAAAAAGAGTAAAAGTACTATTCCTTTGGACCACTTACACATCTTATAAGCGTTTAACTTGTACCGAAAGACGCTCTTCTACAGCTGGTTTAGCAAATACTTTTTTGACATAACGCAAACTAGAATTCTCTCTGCAAAATTGGAATTTATTACTACTTTTTAAGCCTCCTTTTCAATATAAACTTGACGGCAAAGTAAACGATTTCCGCAAGTTCAACATCTCACCATACATGGTGTGGTCCTCTAAAAGACAATTTACGTAATAAAGACGCGTAATTTTGGTTCTTTCGTTATTTCCATACTAGAATTGTTCTAAGAGGTAGCTTTTTTGGGGTCCAAAAAACATCACGTTAAGGCTAAAGCGATTTGGAGTCTTATCGTTGTATGGCTTTCGTGACTTTTGGCGTGTGAAGTCTGCAAACGTGAGATTCTCACGCTGTAACCTTCAAGTAGTGGACATGGACCAAAAGAAAAAGTTTGGAAAGAATCCAAAAAGCTTCCCTAAATATCATTTTCTTGTAGGATTGAAGGGGAAAATTGAGTGTTCGAATCTTATCTCCATTGCTTGCGTTCAAAGGTCTTTGTGTCCTTTCACCGAAGAAGGTTACATATATTTTCCCTGCATGTTGGAGTTTGCTTTTGTGATTTGCAATTATTAAGACTACAAGCTAAATTATCTTTTTTTTTTTTTTTTTTTTTTTGGTTCTTTCCACGTACAAGGTTTAGTGGAATATGTCTTTATACGTAGGAAGTTGAGATGTGGATGAAAGGATAAGAATTTCATAGGAGAATTGTTTTCTATAAATTTAGAGACTTGTGTTGAAGTGTCATGGAGTTTCTTGGACTTTGTTGCACGAAAAGAAAGACATGTTTACCTTTCAACACTAGGTAGATTGATCAAGTGAGTTTGTATTTTTGTGGACCTTAACAAAACATATAAAACATGTATAGAATGCCAGTGTTTTAAATACCAAACAAACATACATTCATCTCAAATATTCATCAAAAAAAAAAAAAAAACACACAGTAGGTACAGATTTAACCTACTGATAATTTTACATCTAGAGTAATTGGCTTAAATAATCCCTGAACTCTTTCGAAAATGACAATTTAATTCCTTTGTTTGTTTGTCTGTTTGTTTGTTTTTTTGTTTTTTTTGTTTTTGTTGAGATAACCCTAAACTCTTATTTCTTGGCTATTTTCAGTTTTTTCTGTCAAAAAACTAACGAATTGGTTGCATGAGAAGCACGCTTCATGCTTTTTGAAGGTCAAATAGGTAATTTCCTATCAAATTAGATTTGGTCCCTATCCCCCCCACCATCCTAGCGCCAGTGAGTTTTAGGACCCTCCATTTGGGTTCCGAACCCCCCCCCCCCACACCGCGTTAGCTCTCAGCCCCACCTCCATTTCTGGTCTTTGCGCCTCTCCCCCCGATGGTGATCTGGTCTCAAATTTGGCAAGCCCAATCGCATCTTTAGGGAGGCCAAGAACCAGATCGCAACTTTAGGGGGAGGGGGCAACTAAATTTGAACTTGAGGGGGGGGGGGTCAAGATTGCAAATGATTGTGGGGGGGGGGGGGTTACCCAAATCGGAACTTGGCGGGTGGGGGGCTGACGGCCAAAGTTGATTTCACGCCGGGGGGGGGGGGGGTTGTGGGGACCCAAATTGGAACTTAGTGGGTGGGGGCACGACAGCCAGAGATGAAGGCTGTGGGGGAGGGAGGGAAGATAGAGGGACTTTTTAAGAGATTGGATGGTATTTTAGTCTTTTTACTACGAAAAAGATCATTTCAACAAGATTCTGTTAAAAATGGCAAGAAATAAGATTTTAGAATAAAAAATAGTGTGTCAAAAAAAGTTGCAAATTATTTTATTACAATAAAAAAAATTACCTATTCTGAACAAGTTAATAATTATTATGTAATAATACTATGTTAGATAAATAAAATAAGATAGATGAGTGAATTTGACACAAATTTTAAACATTGGGGGATTTTTTGACACAAATTATGTAAAGATCAAAGGACATTTTGATATTAAAAATGACAAAAAATCTAAGAGAAACAAATGGATGATGCAATCTGACACATATATTAAAGTTTATAAGGGTACAACAGATACATTTAATAATTCATGTGACATATTGACACTAGTGATATGGTTTAGGAGGAATTTAAGAAATTGTTAACTTGTTCAGAAATACGGTAATGAACGGAACCATTTTGTTTTTTCTTTTCCTGAATTGGGCTTCTTCAATTATTTGTAAATGATTTGTTATGCTCAAGCATTGCATATCATCTACAAACTCTGTCAAAAAGATTTTAAAGTTTTCCCCAGCTTACGCAGTACATGTGCACAAATAGCTCTACCAAGAATTTTATGGGATTTAAATGCTCGCAGAAAATACAGATAGGCTTCACTTATATATGTGATGCCCACACTTACGTGGAGTGAGCCCTGGGCTCCCCAAGGAAGTAGGATTTCACAAAAATTCAGACATTTTAAGGGTTAATTGTCTATGCGTTGCTAGAGTGTGGTAAGAGGGAGAGAAGTACAAGCAGGGACGAAGCTAACACCCCCCTAGGGCGACCTGATCCCATTAAAGTTTTTAAAAAGGACTCTATTCCTAAAAAATTTCATTTACAACTCTTAGATTTTAGTTACGTCTGTTCCTTCTTCCATCGTTATTTTTTTCCTTGTGTCTATTTTTCAAAATGTACAAACTCAATTGAATAAAAACTGTAAAACAATACTGCATGGCTTTCGAGATTTTTAGTATTTCTTGCTTTATTGATTTTAATTTTAAAGTATTAATCTCAGCAATACAAAATAGGATTAATTTCATCCAAAATTTCTTTCTTTTTTCTATTTAGTAGTTTTGTAAATTCAGTGGGTCCACAACTATTTTCTCCAAAACCTTTTTTTTTTTTTTTTTTTTTTTTGTTTGGTGGCTTGGCTTCTCCAAAACCATTTACATTTAGCATTGTATGTTTTTCTTTGGTAATAGAACAACTAATTAACATTAGGAACAACATTGTCACTGTCAAATTTTTTCTTTTTAAATTGCAAAAATACGTGGAAAATAACTACACAAGATTACGTGATGCACACGTCCTAGGTGATAATAGTTTGGTCAACGTCATAGGAAGCATATGGTCCAATGGCCCCCACACGGTAATTGGGCCCCACATCTCGTGGGATTACGCTTTTGTCGCTGAAATTGGTTTGATGGGAAATTTGGGAAATGATAGAGGACTAAATTAATTAGTTGTCCGTTTCACACTCTCTAAAAACAAAAAACAAACAAAACAAAAACAAAAATAA
The DNA here is from genome assembly GCA_025413485.1 of Ficus microcarpa. NCBI lineage: Eukaryota > Viridiplantae > Streptophyta > Magnoliopsida > Rosales > Moraceae > Ficus > Ficus microcarpa. The sequence continues at coordinate 17,896,266 of CM046382.1, read as the reverse complement.
ATAAATAAATAAAAATAAAAGAACTTGATTGAACTCAAAAAAGCGATAGGATATGGAGGAATCAGATCATCTGTTTAATTTTATATGCCTCAAATGATGTTTTATAAATCATATCATATTATATTATTTTAGATATTAAATATAAAGAGAAGATCTTTATTTCAAATAATGGAGAACTCAAGATTCACATATTTGTTAGACTTTTAATTTTAGACATCACATCAAATCAAATTATCACCTAATAAAACAAAACAAAATTCCCCTAAGATTTTTTTTTTATTATTTACATGTCAGGGCACATTATTTTGTACTAGTGATGAGGTAAAGCTTCTTTAGTGAAATTTTTAACCATTACATCTGTAAATTTTGTTGTCAATAAAATATCAAGTTAATTTCATAAATAATATATGAATTATACATCATGTCTTATATTCATCTCTAACTTTTGATTTTATACCTCACATTATGTAAAAATTAAACATTTTCTAATTACTTGAGCTTAATTTATAGGCAAAGTCATTATCAACTTATATTTTTTAAAGGAAATTATATATGAATTAAAGATTTTGAAAGTAAACTGTACTTTAATAAAAATATATAGCGCAAATTTTACGTCATAGAGCTATTTTAGTGATAAAATTTTCCTACAAAAAATGTTTAATTACAATTTTAACCTCAATTAAAGCTCATGTAATATGAAAGTGTTTAATTTCCATTCAGCTTTTGACAAAATACTGATATATGGACCGTTTTTGTAATAATATAAAAGTTCGAGTTAGTTAGGTGACATATACAACTAAAAGTTATTAGTGATCAATTTTAGAGTATGAATATTTTATCATTGGAATCTAATAGTTTTAAAAATAAAAAACTTGTCATAACGTACCTTACCTATTGTCTATAATTCGTTTTATGATGACTTGTCTTGCCTATACAGTTAAATTGGCAACAAAGGGAGGGGGGGGGGGGGGCAAAAGACCATATGTTGTATTATTCTCCCATGAGTAGAAGAATTTCATATAGATAAATAAGAAAAGTATTTGGTATGAAGTCATAAATAAAAAGTTGGCAGGCACATTTGATTATAACTAAAATCTGTCTTTAATATCAATTATTAGAATCTTATTAGGTTTCATTGTAAAAGGTTAATAGATGAGTAGCCCAAACCCTTTTAGACTCTTTGATAATTCCATATCTAGTTAATTTAAAACTTTTTGTTTGCATGTACTTAACATGACTCACCTTCTATTAATGACATCATCGATGTCTAATAACGTTCACTACTATAATTATGCAAATAAACAACAAAGATTACACAACTGTTTTTAGAAAATCGTCATTTAAAATAAGTCAAAAAACATGGCATGGATTATAATTTCTGAAAACCCTAATGGAATTCTAAGATTTCAAATTATTATTCCAACTTTCCATGACAGTGGATTATTGGTGGAAGGCATATAATTAACAATCTTATTAATGATAAGCCATCACCTCATATTAGTGGAAGACATATAATTTAACAACTACTGAAAAAAATATTAAGCCATCACAACTTACCTTTTTCTACTCTTTTTGAACAAAAATCCAGTCATTCAATTTATCCAAGAAGTCCAATTCAATCAACTCAAAAAATGATATATGCAAACACTATTAATTACATCTGGATATATATATATATATATATATATATATCATCTATGTATATTATCATACTCTTCCTTTCCGGATGAAAAATGAATTCTGTTTTTTTTAATTTTTTTTTTCTCTAGTTGTTTGTTTTTTAAAAATAAAAAATAAAAAATTTGGGTAAGGATTATTTATATGTATTTAAATTTTGCAATAAATTTGCTACATATGATTCGATTATTTTTGCTTAACATTTGAAGATGAATTGATAATAGAGGACTAAATTGACGTCTTAAGTAGGAAAAAAAAAAAGATTTGTCTAAGTAAGGTCTATGAAAGAAATTTAGCAGATCTTATGAAGTACTAATAAAAGCATAAACTCAATTCAATCATCTAAATTAATCACATGATAACGATGAGTTCTATTGAATTGGTTGGATTTCAAAAAACTTTATACATGATTTAGATTGGATGATAGAAATTAAAAAAAAAAAAAGGTTTGGATCCAATGCCCAACTTTTATCTAAAAATCTTCGTAATTGTCACAATCACCTTAATTTGAGGCTCAATGTTCTCATTGTACACACTTCCGAGAAGGTTATACTCTTATAAAATTTGTATCTTATTATTAATTTTACTCCTTAAGCAAAAGGCCTCATAATTTTAGAAGAAGGTGTCCTTTCTTATAAACTGTTATTTATAATTACCATTATCGAGTAATGCGGGACTGTACATGAATTTTTTAAATACTTTCACTTGAAGAATTAATAATTGTTGAATATTGTTAAGTTATTTCTCTCTCTCTCTCTCTCTGTTTTTTTTTTTAAATGGTTTTCGTGTGTAAAAACTCTTCTCTTTCTCCGTTTTTTTTCCTTTCCTTTAATAAATTTTAATTTGCTTAATGGAACCATAAAAGTAAATTACATACTTAATCTGTTGTATACTATGCACGTGATGGTATATAAATTTATAAACCTCCATTTCCTTCTTTAAAAAATCAAATAGAAAGAAAATTAGAGGGCTTATATATTTTTTGAATAAATTGCCTTAATACGTTAAACAATATAATTATATTTTGAGGTTCTCTAAAAATATATACATGTATATATAATGAATCAAATATAGTAGATATAGCTACTACCTATTAACGTCAACGCCTCCCTCTTCTTGCCAAAGCATCAAATGACTAATTGCACGTGAAGCCTTCAATTAGGATATTATGATCAGTGTGTGTGTGTGTATGTATATATGTGTAGATGAATGTAGGCTCCGTTTGGTTCGTTAGCTCATTTCAAATTAAGAGTTTGTTTGGTAGAGTAGTTTGAGTTGGGATTTTTAAGTTGTAATAGTAAATTTTTTTGAATTTTCAAAAAAGATAAAAAACCTTTTGGGAAAAAGATAAAAATTTTTTGGGAAAAAGACAAAAAAAAAAGTTTGAGTTGAATAGAATTGAACCATCCAACCAAACATACCCTAAAATGTACTTTTTCATCTCAATTTTTATCTTTTTCTAAAAAATTTTTTTGTCATTTCTGAAAAAGTTTTTTGTCTTTTCTAAAAAGTCAATAAAAATTACTATTGAAACTTAAAATTTCTAACTCAAATTCATTCACCAAACAGACCCGTAATTATGTATACGAGCTCGCTTGTTCACGTCTCTATTGAAACCAAAAAAAAAAAAAAAAAACAATATGTTATAACTTATATGTACAGCCTCTTTAAAAAAGAAATAAAGATTAGATATGTGGGAGTGGATCTGATTTGAATTATAAATTTTGCTTGGTATGGTTGACATTAGCTCCTGCCACCACGTTATCTCCGCTTACGCATTGAAGAATAAAATATACTACTTTTTTACTTTTAATTTTTTAACTAAAAATGAACCCCTGCACCAAAAAAAAAAAAAAAAGAAGAAGAAGAAGAAGATAATTTTATTATAAGATATACAAGTGGCTTTTGACTTTAAAAAGAGCTGGGTTCAATTTGACGAACACAAGAAGATGAATTGTGTATGCATTATAAAATTAATAAACAATGTAATGCGGCTCTAGTATATCAGAGATGACAGTTTAACACGTACGCAGCAACCATAATTTTTTTTTTTTAAGTTACTTTTTTTAAATTTTTTATCATGACGTAGATAATTTTGGTTAGCTTCAATCAAAATGTATATATGTACGAGTGAGAGCATTTATACATTCTACAGTTTATTTTTTTCACTGACAACACATTAATCTTATAACTAGAAAAACTTACTTTATTAATAGAGCAACAATAGAGCATATACAGACAAGTATCCTATGCGTGTGTGTGTGTGTGTGTGTATAGATATCATCTATGTGTGTATGTATATATTTAGTTTTAACATGCCGAAAAACTTGATCAAGCAAAAATATCATTTTACGTAGTACATGATGAATGGATAGGGTTCTATATATTTGTATATTGTGGCGGTAACTCTTTCTTAACATTGCGCTTCTATGCAAGCATTACGATTATTAGTTAATTTTCAGTTGAGAAAGGTCTTATCTTATCGACGCAAATATATATATATATATATATATATTGTTTTTAAAAAAAGAAAAAATATATGGGGGTTAGGGACAATATATGGGGATTAGGGACAATGATATCAGCAACTTAACACAAATCAATCTTTAGTGTTTTTTTTTTATTTTTTTGAAAAATCAAACTTGAGATTTTGTGCTTCGTAAATTGAATTAGATAATGTCAACTGGCTGACTTTTGCACTGCGAGTGCAAGATTGCGGCATCTTGCGGCACAATTATTATTAAGTCCTCAACTTGTGCAGCCGTTAAAATGGAGATCACACTCACACACAATTAAATATAGGAACAAAGTTTATCAAAAAAAAAAAATTTTAATATAGGAACAAAAATAAGATTTTATATTTCGAAATACGAGCTTTTTTTTTTTTTTTTTTGCTTTTTCTCTCTCAAAAATCTATATTATAATACAACTCAAACTGGATTATAGAGATCGAAATTGGATATTTCAAACCCCTCCTAATGAAAAGAAATGTGAGTTTTCCCAGTGAAGCAAGAACTAGCTATGCTCATAAACGAATCATACTCACGTGGCTATTGGTGCGGTATAAAGGAAGCAAAAATTCGGATTGCTTTGTGATATTTGGACATCTTGCAAGAGAAAATTGGACCATAAGTTCCGGTTTTGCACATTTATGGAAAAATAAGAGACAATTTTTTATTAGACGGGAAATAGTTAATTAATTGAATTATTGAATAGGGGTACGAATAGAATTTTTCACAGAACACAAGGCAAAACCGAAATATTTTTAAAAACTTTAGCTTAAAAATTTTGAATTCCAAAGAGTTTAGGCACAAGTATAAGTTTCATTATGATAGAGAGACACAATTGTTTTTGTTTTTGTTTGTTTTTTTTTTTTTTTTTTTTTAAAGGCAACATTTCACTCAAGTACTAAAAAGTCTTGCAAAACTAAATGTAATGTGGATGACTCTATAATACACAATACAAATACTCAATAAAAACCGATTCTATCAGTAAATTCAGATGGAGCACAGGGAAAACAATACAAGACGAGATCCAATAGTGGGAAAATTTCTCGACACATCAATGTTGGTACATATAAGACTCTTTTTGAAACCACTATATCTCTGCTTAGACTCATATATAGCTAATAAAACTTCAAACTCGCCAAAAAACCTAAATCTTGTGAATAAAAAACAAACACAAACGATAGGATAACCACCTTTATTACAAAAAGAAAATATTAAAACTACATGGCGAAAATTGGAAATTGGATATTCTGAAAGTTGAGTAGGAGCATGCTTCACCATTATTTATAATAACTCAACTATCTCTCATTCTAAACCCCCCTTATTGTCCAAAGTTTTAACAAAAAGACTTCCATTGCGAAAGTTTCTATTCAAGAGATCAAAATTTGGGACACAATCGTCTAGTTTTTTTTTTTTTTTTTTTTTTTTTTTTTTTTTTTCATATAGAATAACTCTCACTTACTAAATAGAAATAGAATCACTTATACATTTTAAATTTAAAAACTTAGGTCCAAACACTTTCTCTTTCACCCATTAACTAGTCCCAACGGCATGATTCAACAGTCTACTTAAAAAGGAAAGGCAATAAAGATCTCAACAAAATTAATCCCTAGATTAAATTAAAAAAAAAAGGTTAGTAGTAAAAACCGTTTTGGGAAGTTATTACGAACTATTTGATAATATTTACAGCCAAAAACAAAATTTATGGAACAATTTGGAAACCAACATCAAAATTTATTAATTATTTTAATGAGTGTACATAGTATATGTACATTGAAGTAGTACGTGAACCGTACGCCTTTTTGCGTTCACGGATTCAATGCAATTTGTACGAATTTCTCAAATGTTGTGAAATAATATCATTAAAATCTGAAACTTCCCTTGCGTATGACATGACATAACCAACTAATTATGGAACATATAGTGGCAAACTACCACCTTCTAATCCTAATTTATTAGTTGAAATTAAGAGGATCTTCTTTCCCTTAATGGCGAAGAAGTAGTCTAATTTTGAAGGGCAAACAAAAAATAAAATAAATAAATAAATAAATAAACAAAACACAAGCAAAGGCTCCACATTTTAGCTAGGCTCCTTCTAAAAAAAAAATAATAATAAAATAGATGGTCACTTTCTGCTAATCTATATGTTGACGGTGAAAATTCGTTAACTCGGAATTATCCTCACCAAGCTCTGATTATGATGAACAGTAAATGTAAATTTGTAGAAAAATAAAGAATGCAAAAGATTTTATAGAAGTTCGTTGGAATTTCTTTGGCTACATCCTCTCTCGGTGTTAGGAATTCACTATTTGTCAGAGAGATTACAAAGGAGAGTTCTTGACTACTATGGTGTGCGAAAATAGCACTGTGTTTCCAAAGGGGGAGAATGACCTTTATTTATAGGCTCCATTTGCATAATTACAATAAATTCAAATAAAATTAATAAAATCTAGTAAATATCCTTAACCTATAATTTGAATTGCCTCCAAGATCTCCGTGGAGAGTAATTCGTGTTTATTGAGTTTGAATTTCAAATACTGAAGATTCTCATAACCGAATCCCATGATTCTTGAGAGTGTGTTGATCTGTCACTTTGCCTTGTTCGTGATGCACTCGGCATAAAGCATTGATAAGATCTAATCCACTCTTCTCCCGCTTGGCTAAACTCAACATCTCCCTTTAGGGAATAGCCTTTCCTGTTAGGTGTTGGAGTAAAACTTACTTCATTATTTATCCATCTCTCCAGAGCAATCACGTATAGAATCTAGCCAAACTTCATCGCTCATCCATCTCCCATCTGCGATAAGGTATAGATTCTTCTCATAGGTGAGGAGTGAATTTAGAATTAGGGTATAACATTGTACATGATCTGTTGCAGATGTATCTAACCCTAAATAGTAAAGCTAACTCTAATTAGTGGGTCACGATAAAGGTTCTTTGATCAAATCTGTTTTTTTCTTTTTTCTTTTTTCTTTTTTCCTTTTTCTTTTTCTTTAAGTCAATTAGTTATAGCTCAGATAGCCTGGCATCCCCAACTGTAAAGTATTCTAGCTTCTACAACAATCAAATAAAGAACATATAAAATTTTCTTGAGAAATTGTAATAAATAGTATGGTATTTTTACGAAATAATTGAAGTAAATAATAAGGTTTTAAAATATTTGAAATAAATAGTAAATTTATTAGGTAAATGAAAATTTATCAGGTAAATATCAAATTTACTAAGAAAATAACGTATTTAATTTTATAAGACAAAAATAATTCATTTATTTAGTAAATTTGTTATTTACTTTAAATATTTTGAAAACCTACTATTTATTTCAATTTTTGTTTTTAAAACTGTTATTTACTTTTTTCATATGAAACTAATTTCCTTCTAGAGATATCCATTCAAAAAAAAAAAAAAAAAAGTTATAAACAAATAACAATGTTTCTGTAAACTTTGAAAATACCACCACAAGTTGTTAGTCCAGAATTACTTGTAGCACTATCGTTGTTAACTTTTATCCAATAGAGAAAAATGGTACCCAATGACCTGTCAAATACGCGAAGTCTGAGAATCAACAGATCATTCAAACCTTGCTCAAACTTATCTCAGTTCTTGACCAAAGCTAAAATAGTTGAATCATAAACCTAATTTGAAAATTTAGCTTTGCAAAAAAGGACTCTTTTGAAAATTCCACGATACCCAATTAAAAAGCAGAGATAAGAGTGTAAAGTCCACTTTAATTACCATTATTTCACCCATTTTCTACCACGACTCTTTTTTCTCTCATTCTCGCTCTCTCCTCTCTTAGGATATGTTTGGTAGCAAGGAGAGTAAATAAAGGAGTGGTAGATCATCTAAACGAGGAAAATAAGAAAGAAGGGAGGGATTTTTTATCTTCTGTTTTGGTTTGACATAGTTAGATGATGAAAGTATTAAAAGGATATATCGACCCGATCGGAATATCTTGATACATTTACTTATTTCTGTTACCATCATTTACTTATTATAAAAGGAAAAAGACGAGATTAAAAATGAGATATTTTTAAAAGATAAAAAAAAATTCCCTTTCTTTATCATTAATCAAATCGGTCTTGATTAACTGATTAGGCCCACGAGTATTTCCGTGTCCCTTCCTACTGCCTTATGAATATAAAATATCAGCCAATTGAGTGCTTAGATGTTTTATAAAATATTGGAAGAAAACATTAATTTTTATATTGCTTGTCAGCCCCTTTGACGTGCAAGAATAGTAATGTGCAGGCAAATATACATACAATAAACAAAAAGACATAACATCAATTAAATATTATTCAAAGGAATTTAAATATATATAAAAAAAAAAAAGAAAAAGAAAAAGAAAAATATGTTACTATACTAGTTGTCGCCCTCTGAATTTTCCGAATACTTGCAAAATATTTTTGTGTGCTTTTGCTTGGTTGTTGCGTGTAAATTGCTGACCATTCTTTGCATTGGAAAATCAGGCACAAATTAATTAACTTCTCCTCAATATCTTTATAAATTACCTTAATTATAGCAGCAACTTCTTCCAAGTGTCTTGATTTTGACAAATAATTAAAACGTTAGTTTGATTGTTGTCTTCATTCTTTTCACCCTTTGTTTTTTGTTGCATCTAAATGTATCGTAGTCTTTGTACAACGCCAAAAGCAAGAAAACAGAAAATATGACCAACTTAGACACACAAACTATTGAAGAAGTAATTGTCATTAGTTTACTTAAAAATACTGTTCTTTTACAATATCAATTATCATTCGATCTAACAGTGTGAGATAAAGTTGAGTGAGACTTATTGAATTTGAGAAAACGCGTTTTTGATAGCTATTCAATTGTTTTAAAAAATGTACGGATATAAACTTTAAATGAAGTAACAATATAAATTATCTTTGCCAAGCAAAAAAAAAAAAAAAGTTAAGATTTTGGAAGAGATTTAGATAATTGGACCTTTAACGCGGTAAAACTTCATCTAATTATACATGTATATATGTTTGTGTGTGTCTGTATGTTAGTAGCATTGACAAATTCCGTACGTGTTGACCAGGGAGAATTTACTGAAATATTAATACAAGTCATATATTAGAAAAATAAATATCCTGGAAATTTACAAGAGAAAGTGGTTGTGCTTCACAAGTACCCCACGTCTGTTTGGCCCGTTGATCCGAATCATCTGAAGTACTAGAAAACGGTGCTTTTATTTCAAATTCCCTCGTTGGAAAATAAAAAGCATCTACCTTTGAGGTCTCCCCTTTTGTGGGCACTTCATCTTTAGTCTTCGTCTTTGTCCGTCTTTCTTTTAAGATTAGACTCAAGAAATATGCGCAAATTAAATAGAGTCAGATGTAAAATTATTTTTATTATTATTCTGTAATTCTAATCACTTGTTTTACTTTAGTTTGCTTCATTCATTGTTTTTTAAAAGCTAATACTGCGCCTAACTTGCTTTCGCTGTAGTCTAACTGTTGTGTATGAACGTGGAATATTAATTTCAACCAAGGGCTAGCTTTTTCCTTTTTCTACTTCATTAAAATCTTGAATAAGAACATGAAATCCGGACGGACATAATTAAAAATAAAAACAATATAAGGATGGCATTAAAGTATCAATTTCTTATCCTCCTTTTAAATTTATTTTTTTTTTTTATTTTTAGTCTTGCAATAAATTCAGTATATATCTCGATTCATTTGGCTTTAAAAAAAAAAAAGGGCATTTCTTCTTTCTAATTTTAATTTTTTGGGGCTAGAAATCCCTTTTTTATTCTTTATATATATATATATATATATATATATATATAACAAACCGTTAAGGGGGGAAAAACACAACAATAAATTCAGTATATCTCGATTCACTTGGCTTTCAAAAAAAAAAAAAAATCAGTACTATATCTCTTCACAACTTGATCCTATAGACTTTTGTCACCCAATAGATTACAACTAATATATTTATCTGAAAAAAAAAAAAAAAAAAGAGTTATCAATGATGCATTATTAGGTACTCCTGGTATGATGCCGCTCTGCTTCATAATAAAAAAGGATTGGGACTTTAAAAAAAAAAAAATGAATGAAGAAAAAACTTGTGAATTATGTGACGACTTTTGAAAACGTTGACTTAAAACTACTTGACAATGGCAAAGGCATATGCCGTTAGATACCGTTAATGATTCTTATATCACAGATATAAAAATAGTCAAGTCTCCTAATCCAACAGATCATATTCCTTTGCAATTTTGCACCAAAGGAGTGGAGAAATAAAACTTCTCCATTTCTGATCTTCTGAGATCTCTGATCTCTCTTTACTAACTCTGATCTTCTTCCGTACGCCATATAGTTAACAAGCAAAAAGGTCAGTCTCTATATAGATCCTTTCCTTTATCTTCTCTCTCTCTCTGATATTTCTCATTCTTTTTCGTCACTTTTGAAACTTGTTCGTTTTGTTAAGAATCTTCAAAATAAGACAAAAATCCAACCAAAAAAAAAAAAAAAAAGAAGAAAGTTTTTCCCGTGGAACTGAGTTTCTGGACACAATAGTCTAGGACCACATAAAGATATATATATATATATATATATATATATATATATGCACACACACACAACACACATACACACACACACACACCCCCCATATATGCAGTGTATCTTTATGGTTGGACAATCTTCTTCTTCTTCTTCTTTATTTTTTCTCTTCATTTATGCTTTTTATTTTTCTTTCCTTCTTTCTTTTTATTTATTTATTTATTTATTTTTTTTTCCAATATTTTTTTTTAACTCTTTTTTTCTATTACTTTTTTCTATGCACACACACACACTCACACTATATATATATGCAGTGTATCTTTATGGTTGGACAATCTTCTTCTTCTTTTTTTTTTTTTTTTTCTCTTCATTTATTTTTATTATTTTTATTTTATGTTACTGCACACTCTCACTTACATATACTAAATTTCCAGGATAAAACAAAGTTGTTGACTTCTAGTTCTTCATTTCTAATTTTTAGTTTTTTTTTTTTCCATGAAGTTCATAAATAGCTTTTAATCAGTACAAGAATTATGTAGGAAAATGATTATAAACGTTTTTTCTTGCCTCTGAATTTTAGTACAATAGGATTTGATGTTGGAGTTGTTCCTCAAAACTTTCTCTTTTTTTTTTTTGGCTTTATTTATGCTTTTTTTTTTCCGCCTAATCTGAGTTAGTCCATGTAGTGTATACCTTGAGAAACCTCCTTTTTTTTTTTTTTTTTGAATTTTAAATTCACCGTAGAGTCTTGAATTTATGAGGGCATTAAGTAGGGTAGTTTTGCCAACTTTCGTTTCTAGTTGTGTGTTAAGTCAATAGAGACGGCCCCATTACTTTTGTATTCATTCAATCTAGTATTCAGACAAAGCATTTAATTTCTTCACTCCAAAGGAACAGGCGTTTACTTCCGCCATCGCTTTTTATTTTTCTTTCTTTCTTTTTATTTATTTATTTTTTTTCTTTCCTATCTTCCTCGGATTTGGTTCAGTTCACATGTCCCTTTTTTTTTTTTTTTTTTTTATTCCCTCAATAATAATACACTGTAACAATTAAAATAGTTGATGAAGTAATATGATCTTTTAATTAACATATATAGAAAGATCTTTATCAATATTTAAAAGAACAAATAAGTTTTTCGTTCTAATCTCATGGGTGTCTAAGGGTTTGTTTGGTTGGTTAGTTTGAGTTGAAATATTTTAGTTGTAATAGTAAATTTTTTTGAATTTTCAAAAAAGACAAAAAACTTTTTGAGAAAAAGATAAAATTTTTTTGAAAAAAAGATAAAAAAAATTACAGTTTGAGTTGGAATGAAATGATGAGACAAACAAAGGCCAAGTGTCACTCTCTTCTTCTTCTTTTTTTAAACCCTTTTTTTCTTTTACTTTTTCCCTTGTCCTTCCATGTTAATGCGGTCACAGTCTCTCTCTCATAAACCGTGCTCGTTCTCTCAAATTTGATCTCTCTCCAACATCCACTTTTCTTCATAATGTCCAATTCTTTTCACCGTTTTTTGTCCTTTGGTTTTCCTGCTCTCTCGCTCTCCAATTTTTTTTTTTTTTTTTTTTTCAATGGACACTGCTCTTTTTCTTTTTTCTTTTTCCGCTTCTCTTCTCTCTTGCTCTTTCTCTCTAATATTATCTTTTTTTTTTTTTCTTTACTGTCATCTTCCTCTACCTCTCTCCATCATCTTCTTTTCTCTCTATATATTCTGAAAAAAAAAAAAAAAGCAAACCAAGCCATTGTCATTGATTCACTGGGATGAAACAGGGACAAATATAGGAACAAAGAACGAACCCATTTGTACTTTTTTTTTTTTTTTTAAGGGGGAGTTTGGGGGATATCCCATTTCAAACTTATTTCAAACTTTTTTTTGTCTTTTTCCTAAAAGGTTTTTGTCTTTTTCCCAAAAAATTTTTGTCTTTTCTGAAAATTCAAAAAAAATTACTATTACAACTAAAATATTTCAACTCAAACTAACATACCAAACACCCCATAAATCCCACTTAATACTTTTTTTTTTTAAATCTCTTCCTTCAAGTTTGTATATCATTTACAAAATTTTTTATACGACTCGACACGCGCTCTCGCGCGCGTGCTCCAACTAGTATTTTTAAATAGATGAAAAAGAATAAAATAAAAAAGGGGTGTCGGAGTCGAATTCTTCTCTCTCTGAGTTGTCGTGATTTGAAATAATACGGTTTATTGCGGTTTTGGCAGTGGATTAGGGACAATAATAATAATAATAGTACGTAATAGTACCCATAATAAAAATGTTTATTAGCAATAAACAAAAGCCAAAAGCTAAGACAATTGGTATCCTATTGATACTTAAGTACTTGCTTTAATTGCCGGAATACTAGCTTAGCTAGCTAAAGACTTGTTTTAGCAAAGTAGTTGATTAGTCAATTCCTTCACTATCCCTCAACAAAAATACAAAAAGAAACAGCAAAATTAATTTTAAAAAATTATAGCTTAATTTATAAATAACTCCATTAACGACAAAGGAAAAAACACAAGCCCAGTCCACATCTGGGCAATCTCGTAATAAGATGGTTTACTTTGACTAAGATTCTTCTTCCCTCTTGTTTGATCACAAGAAAAAGCCAAATAATCACGAGAAACATTAAACCCGTGGGGCCTACTTGTGGGCCTTACAAGCTCTCTCTATCTCCGTTTGAGCGCCCCTCTTCCGCTGAATCTTGAATTTTCCTCTCTCTCTCTCTCTCTCTCTTTCTTATTTATTCAATCTCCAATCTTAGTTTTACTTATTGTCTCAATTTTTTAACTATGAATCTACATAATACTTTAACCTCGTTGTATCGATAGCTCAATAAAAAAACAGATACGTTAATAATAGATATTAAAATTGATATCTCTGGTGTTATTTTATTAGCGTTTTATGTAACTTTTTTTTTCCTCCCTTCGACTTAAACACCATAACTAGTCATATAATTTTTTATTATTTCCTATAAGACTCATATTATATACTCATATATATATATATATATATATTCTTGTTATGCAGGAGGAGGGAAAAGAGGGCTAACAAAATTGTAAACTTGATTCGCCATGGCCGGAGAGCAAATAGGGTGCTCAACGCCCTCGATGTAGCAAAGACTCAATGGTATCACTTCACGGCGATCGTAATCGCCGGAATGGGGTTCTTCACGGACGCCTATGATCTCTTCTGCATCTCCCTCGTGACCAAGCTCCTCGGCCGGATTTACTACACCGACCTCACCAAGGATAAGCCCGGGACGTTGCCCCCAAACGTCGCCGCCGCCGTCAACGGTGTCGCCTTCTGCGGGACCCTCTCGGGCCAGCTCTTCTTCGGGTGGCTCGGAGACAAGATGGGCAGGAAGAAGGTCTATGGCATAACCCTAATCATGATGGTTATCTGCTCCGTCGGCTCGGGGCTGTCCTTCGGTGACAACGCTAAGGCCGTCATTAGCACGCTCTGCTTCTTCCGGTTCTGGCTCGGGTTTGGCATCGGCGGTGACTACCCTCTCTCCGCCACCATCATGTCGAGTACGCCAACAAGAAGACCCGCGGTGCTTTCATTGCTGCCGTTTTCGCCATGCAAGGGTTTGGCATTCTTGGCGGTGGGATTGTCGCTTTAATCGTTTCAGGTAATTTTTTTTTTTTTTTTACTTGGAATAGGATATTCGAACTTTAGTATATATATTTACATACATACACACACAATCTCTTGAGGTATATATACATGACACCTAACACAATAACATTATATTAGTTTTAGTTTCATTTTTTTTTTTTTTAGTAAGAAAAGATTAGTTAACAATTGACGAATATTTCTTAAGAATAATCTTGAATTTCATATTGTCATGAAAACAGCACATCATCTTAGAATTGTGATTAAATTTTATGAAGTCAAATTAGTCATGTATAATTAAATCAAATATGCTTTTCTCTTTCTTGTCTTATTTATTTATTTGCTTAAAGATGGTTGGTATCATATTAATTAATTAACCAGTCCTCTTAAACCCTTTCTTAAGCTATGGTTCAATCTCATATCTTTAAAATTCTCTGGCTAGTGATTTAATTACCAACCTAATAAATTAATTAAAAAACGACACAACACTTGTTGTCGTTTCTCTCTGATCAGGTGCGTTCAACGACTCATTCAACGCTCCTAACTACAAAACGAACAGAGAGGGCTCATTGGTGCCTCAAGCAGACTACGTATGGCGTATCATCCTCATGTTCGGAGCCGTCCCGGCGGCCTTGACCTACTACTGGCGAATGAAGATGCCGGAAACCGCCCGTTACACCGCCCTCGTTGCGAAGAACGCGAAACAAGCCGCCATGGACATGTCCAAGGTCCTCCAAGTGGAGTTCCAAGTCGAGGAAGAAAAGGTCGAGAAGTTTACCTCCCGTAGCAGCCAATCCTACGGCCTCTTCACGAAAGAATTTGCCGCCCGCCACGGCCTCCACTTGATCGGAACCACCACAACTTGGTTCCTCTTGGACATTGCCTTCTACAGCCAAAACCTCTTCCAAAAAGACATCTTTTCCGCCATAGGGTGGATCCCTCCGGCCAACACCATGAACGCCCTTCAAGAGGTCTACAAGATTGCCCGAGCTCAAACACTAATCGCGCTTTGCAGCACCGTCCCCGGCTACTGGTTCACCGTCTTTTTGATCGATTACATGGGCCGTTTCGCCATCCAACTCATGGGGTTCTTCTTCATGACCGTCTTCATGTTTGCCCTAGCCATTCCTTACGACCACTGGACTAAAAAGGAGAACCGAATAGGGTTTGTTGTCATGTACTCATTCACCTTCTTCTTCGCCAATTTCGGCCCTAATGCCACCACATTCGTCGTCCCCGCCGAGATCTTCCCCGCCAGGCTTAGGTCTACTTGCCACGGGATATCGGCGGCGGCAGGGAAAGCGGGGGCGATTGTCGGGGCTTTCGGGTTCTTGTACGCCTCGCAGAGCAAGGATAAGACGAAGACCGACGCCGGTTACCCTCCGGGCATCGGAATGAAGAACTCTTTGATTATGCTTGGAGTGATCAACTTCTTTGGAATGTTGTTTACGCTTTTGGTGCCTGAATCGAAGGGAAAATCTCTTGAGGAGTTGACCGGAGAGAATGAAGAAGATCAGGAGATGGAACACCAGGTCGCTTCTTCTAGAACCGTGCCTGTTTGATGGGTAAAAACTCATGAGATAACACGTAAAGAATGGTTTGTGAAGTTTTTAGCTTTATGGTGTTTTGTTTTATCTTTTTTTTCTTCTTCTTCTTCTTTTTTTTTTTTTTTGGTTATTGAATGTTTATTTATGGTGGAACAATAATGGCTATAGATATATATGTGTTTTGAAGTGCTTCTATGTATGCAGAATCAGCTACACCGTGTGCTTGAATTTTTGTGTTTTTGATTATTAATTGTAATTCTGCCTTTTGTTTTTTGTGCACGATGAATTATTTTCAGGTGTTTGGATTCTCACTCTTAACAAATAATCCCTATTTTCGTGAAAAATTCTTGGGATTATTGGTGATGATGTATGCTACAATTATAATAAAGAGCGAGTCTCATTTTTGTAAACTCTTTTTACTAGGTCTACTCTCTATCAATATGTGATTCTAAATAAGCTGTACTCGTGTCCATTATTACTCTCTCTCTTTTTTGTGACTTAGCTTATTACATATATACGAGAACTTATAAGCACCTAAGCAACATATGCCCAAAAGGTGGTAAAATATTTGTAACATAATTAAAAGTTGGGAAATTAAACTGATTTAAGCGATTAAAATGTGGATTAGTCTTACCTAATGAGCGCACCTAGCATTATAAGCGGGTAATTGACCAAGAATAAAGAAGATATTTATTTGATCAATTCTTTCCCACCCCCCGAAAATTACAACCATGTATAAACATGTATATTTTAAAGAAGAAACAAGAGACACTTGCTTAACACACACAATGGACAATTTTATTAGAGACTGTGTATTATTTGGGGGAGGGCAAAACTAAAGGTTGACTAGTATAAAATAATCATTCTCTAAATAATTAAACACCATAATGATTCTTTGTTGTTGTTTCGTGCTTTTTAGCTTCCATTTGACTTTCAGGTTCAATTATAAAACTTTCATCTCAATTTTTATTTTTTCGAGAAAAGTCAACAAAAATTATAACTAGTTTTTAAAAATTCTACAAATTTTAACTTAAAAATTTTCATTTCAGACTTGCATGTCAAATGCAAACTTAATATTGTAGAAATGACGAAATTCAATAATGAAGAGTTCTTGCTTAATCTCATCACAATCGACTAATTAATACATGATCTCCTGTATCCAATTTACGTTGTAAAATTTTATACTTCTTTTTATTCAAATAAAAAATGCACTTTTAAAATGTTGCCTACATAATGAAAAAAGAAGGGGGGAAAAAAGGGTTAGTTGTTTGCTGATTATTGCGTTAACTTTGAAAAATCTATCCTCAAAAAAGTGCTTGCATTATCCGCCCTTCCATTTATGGATTTGCCTTATATATCTTTTTTATATATTTCATTTCGTGTCCCTCCAACCGTATTATAATATGTTACTAAACTGATAATTTCTTTCAACTTACGTTATATGATTTTTTTTCTTTTAATTTAATATTGTGCCATGAAATCAATAGATGGACATTAAATAAAATAAGAATAAGGAAACATGAGAGTTGAATCCTATATTCCTATAAATGCGCAAAAATTTCCTACACACTTAGGGCCCTATTTTCACAATATTACTCCATATGTGAAAGGTCTGGATCTTCTTGCTCAAATAGTGTTATCATTTTTAGCAATATAATATAACATATATAATTGCGTTCTAAACCAAGTTGGACTCGTTTAGAATGTATAAGGAAAATGATTTGTGCAGGAGCTCTTAAATTTAAAACCAAAATTTATTACTATTTAGAAGCTATAAGGAAAATGATTTGTGCAGAAGTTCTTAAATTTAAAGCCTAATATTATTTTTATTTTTCTTTAAGAAAATGCAAGCCATAGGCTCTGTCTGGTTTTTTTTTTTTTTTTTTTTAAATGTAATCTAATCTATCCTTACACTATTGTTTTAAAGTGATAGGAAGTCAAGTAATATTCATTGTTGTAATATATGGAGACCTATAAATCATTGGGTGTACTGTCTAAAACCAAATTGGTAACAAAAAGAATGACGTTAAAAAAATGATTAATTTAAAGAATTAATATGATACATTTAAAAAAAATGTTAGGTACATTAAATTTAATTATAATGATTGAATATTAATCTACGTAGTGTATGAGTTATCATTTTTTTTTGTAATAAGTTTTTAAAATTAAATAAATATATATATATCAGTCAAAAGATAACAACTCATCACCACGTGAGCACTCAAAAGTTAGGAATGAAGTTAAGTATCCCAAATACAACTCATATATTCAAAAGTTAGATATCAAAATGAAATTTAACCTATATAATTTAAGTATTAAAAAAGAGATTAATCTCAATTATTTTTTAACTTTAAAGATGAAACGATTCAAACTCTACGTAATAAAATAATTGGTTATGAAATTATTATTCGATTATGTATGAAATCATTAATATATTACTTTTGGTTACGTCTACGGTGTGAAATAAGAGTTTGCGTGTACCCTTTGACTTTCCAATCCAGTGAATAATTAAAAAGGAAAAAAGATGCAAAATAAGATCATCATGATTCCAATATGCAACTGATCGAATATAGGGACATCATCCCATACGCCATCCTAGATAGAGACAGAGATATTGATATATTGATGAAATCTCAACGTTTTGTGCACCACTTCAATTCATATCTATTTTAATTATGCATAAATAAACATGTCATAAATATTTTAGGTCCTCTAGATCTATAAATTAAACAAGCTCTCCCTTAGGGAAAAAAACAAATAATTAATAGTAATGATAATAATATTTAGTAATATGCACATCTTATATATGAAAAAGTCTTATTCGATACTAGAAACCATCCACTACTTATAAAATAATTAATTGATTTATATATAATTTTTTATTTAAAATCATATAAAATAATAATTTTTTATTTATAAACTTATTATATAATTACAAATATATTATAAATATTGTATGGAGATAATGTTAGATAACATCCCTCCATAAAATGGAATAACAAATACATTACATTTGGGCTGAACATGACAAATATAGGCTGGGTCAGCTTTTTGTCCAGTAGACTAGGGGAATTGTTAAGCTGGGACTACGGCCTAAATGCGTAAGAAGATAAATCTACTGATGTCCAGCGTGGACTAGATAACTCCTGCACTGAATCTCGTGAGTGAGTAGATCAGGTTTTATCAATGTTTCACTAGAAGGTGCGTTTGAAACAATCATTAAAGATGCAATTTCTTTAATTATTTTTTCAAATGTATTTGTTTTATCGCTTTATTTTAAATTCATGTCTCTTTATCTTCTTCTTTTTATTTTAAAAAAAAAAATCAAATTTAAAAAATTTATAATTTTTTCATTTTAAATTAAAATAAACGTATATTTTTAATAAAAAAAAATCTTCAAAACTAAGCTCGCGCGGAACTTGTAAGATGTGCGCTGGCACAGAACTCCTTTGGTTTCATCACCTAGTTGAATGTATAAAATGACTCCTAGTATTGTGGGCCAGCCATAAACGACCAACCAATGACATATACATGGCAATATAGAGGATATATGAAACAAACCAACGACACTTTTATCAATCCTTTTTCTTAAAAATAAAAAAAATAAAAAAAATAAAACTTTATCTTGAGAAAGCAACCAAGTATATTTTCAAGAGACTCTTGTATTCCTAACATTTTATGTATCAAAATTGGAAGGGGAACGAAATAGCTGACGCAATTTATGATATTAGAAAAGAAGTTCGGCAATACAGCTTATTCTTATATATACATATAGAGACAGAGAGAGAGATTGGCTGATGTTTCAAACACTCGAAATGTTGTTAGTCTTCGAGACACTTTACTTTTAGACTTCTGGCTTTACTTTCTGTTGAGAGTCCGCTGAATTTGAATAAAACATTTGTGGGATCTGTAAGTAAGCATATAACTGTATATAGGTATGAAAATTGGGTCGATGCCAACAAAAATAGAGAGTTTAGATTTACATAAATATCAATTGATAAATCAATATTGGCTCAACTATAATTAAAAGAAGGTGGATATTTGTATATAAGTTTTTAAGTAAAATTATTAGAAACACAAACAGACTATAATTAATGCAAAAAAAAATTTATTTTTTTGTCAAACTAATTTTATATATGGCGTTACTATATGTTGTATTAATGAATATAAATACATTAATTATTTGATATTTTGCATAAATTGTGAATGAAAATAGTGGATGCTGATAATTCATGAATATTGATAAAAAAGAATCGATATTTAAAAGATACTTAAAGGAAGCTGAAATGATTATTTGCCCTATAATTTTCATCGATCATGTCCTGAATTATGGATGTTATTGGAAACATTTCAACAAATTAATTAGTTGTTCACATTTTCACTATTGTGGAGTAGAATTGTTGAAATTTTCAATTCATGTGAAATTTGATGACATGATCAATTCTGGTTTGTGCATGCGCAAGTCAAAGACTACTTATGCAATCCAGGTTACACAAGGCTTTGAAAGGTGAAACGGCTTCAACAAAAAGCTTCAAATCAGAAACTAATTGTATCTATCTCCTAACGGGACATGTTGTTGTCACTTGAGAAAGAAAGCGTACACGCTTATGTTATTTCTGCTTTGCAATAGAAGGACATGTGTTGCTGATAACGGATCTACAAGTTTGCACATGGACATTGGTTTTGCGTTGATGTAACGTTTGTGGTGAAATTTATGTCGATGGCTGATGAACTTCCAGGAAAGCCAAATGTGAGAATTACACCATAATTTTCAGCAAAGTAGTTTGACATATGCCGAAGTGAAATTCTTAGAATTTGTTAATTTTGAGTGAATATATACTATTTTGGTAGAGTATAATAATAATCTGGGTTGAAAATTGTGACTGTCGGTAAAGACAATGGTTGCAGTAAAATTTTTTTTTTTTATTTAGCCTTGGTCGAGATTACGAGGCTTTTAGCAAAATAAAAAAGGAACCTAGCCTCACATTAGATAGCAAACTGCAGTGAAGGGTCTTAAACCTATGTAAGGAGCTTAAAGCCTTTATATCTAATCGTTTCTGTTAAAGAGCACTTCAAATATTTTAGTTTGACTTTTGAGAAAAAAAATATATTTTATCATTACGTAGCTATTTACAGATCAACTCACTTCATAGTTTTCTTCATTAAAAAAAAAAAAGAAATTAAGTAAAATTTTACTTTTCGCATTCGCAGCATTATAGCTGAAAATGATATCTACCAAAAGCCTTCCGCTTCTGTGACAAATTGCTTTTAACCGACAGCTCAATTGATTGGGGCACTTTACAAAAATGCTATAAATTCATGTCTTCGATTGAGTTATGTAATATAAAAAACTATTACAGAAACTGACATTACATGTCATACTTATGACTTCATTATTATTTTTGTAGTATCTATTACTATCAGTTTGTTTCACCATCATTACACGACTCATCCGACTAGTTATTGAATGGTTACCACTAGTTACTGGCCAGTAACCACTTTTGTCAATTGATTATTAGTTGGCTATATGCGATAAACGACATTTAGGGGCTGGTTCGATCAGTAACCACCTCCTCAGCTAGTTATCAGCCAGAGGTACTGTTAGTCAAAAATCATTGAATCCGTCGGATTTCAATAATTTGTCACTAAAATACTTTATTAAAAAAAAAAGGGTGAAAATGCACTAAAATCACGAAAAACAAAATAAAAACTTAAAAGAATAGAGAAAAATGCTCGTCTAATTGGTAATCACTTTGACACTAACCAACCGGATGGTTACAAGCCACACCACATTTGCTGGCTAGTTATCAGCTGACTACATGCTATAACCACATCTATCCGCTAGTAACCAATTGGTAACCACCTTCACCAACCGAGTACCGAGCAGTGGCCACCGTGAAACTAGTTGGAAACCATTGAATCTGCTGGATTTTCCAATTCCATTAATAAAATTCTTTAAAAAATGGAAAATATACATTGAAATCACGAAAGACGATTAACTAAGATCATAAAATTAAAAATTAGAAGAATAAAGAAAAATTGTCGTCCATGAAGAAGAAAACATTGCATCCTTCAAGTCGATGGTGGTAGGATATGAGTCGGGTTGGCGCCAACCAAGAATCTTGGCAAGGGCGGATCTGACTCATAGCACTGGCGGGACAATGGTTAACCACATGTGATCTAGCTTGGCGACATTGAATATCGCTCAAGAAAGGACTTGAGCAACTTTAGTATCATTTTTTTTTTTGATAAATATATCAATTCACGTATCATATGAATTTTCATTTTTAATTAGTAGGTAGCTTAAATACATGTCAATTAAATTCAAAAGATTGCACCTGTCAATAAAAAAAAAAAAAACTTGACGCCTAATATAGTCTACTCTTTAAAATGGCACAAAACAATAGCTTTTAATTTGGCGTAAAAAAAAAAGAAAAAGAAAAAGAAAAAAAGAGCAACTAAAACACTTAGCTTTAAGTATAATATTCCGTCTTAATATATTTATATTTTAAGTAATGAAGTCATGAATTTTATATTTATATTTATATTTTAAGTAATGAAGTCATGAATTTTTGTCCATTATTATGATTATAAGAAAAAGCTTTCGAGAATAAACTAAAATTTTAATTTTTTAGAGGGTTATTTGTAGTATAAGACTAAGTTTTAGTCTAATACTAGCGACGTCCATAAAGGTGAATTACATAAAAAAATAAAAAATAAAAAAGCCATAAATTTGCCTGATTCGGTCATTGATATTTCTTTGTTGGGTTTATAATCGTTAAATTGTGGAGTTCAATTATTCATCCTCACTTAACTATAAAAATAACACGCAGATTGACTTCGTTGGGGGGGGGGGGGGGGGGGTTAGAAGGGGGCTGGGAAGTCCTCCAGGTGAAGCCTGCATATCAAAAGTTTATTAATAGTTTTTTTTTTTTTTTTTTGGGTAAACAAGTAAGCAAGAGAGGGTACTCGCGGACAGATGGGATTCTTCACCCTTGTCCTAATTAAACTACAAGGGGTGACCTATAATAGTATTGTTACAAAATCAACTTTATTAGTTAGTATAGTTTCGTGTATATGTCTGCCAATATCCGTTATGAGTCTAGTTCATGCATATGTTATACATGACGTTGGCATAACTGCCTCAAACCCATCTCTTTCCAAGCAAAAAAGACGACAATATTTGCCATGTCGGATGAAAATGAAACACGATGGATTTTCTATTGGCTCATTTCAAAAATTAATATTAGAGTTAGCATTTCTAATATTGTCCTTAAAATTTCTATTATATTAATATAAAAAAAAAAAAGCACCAAAAGGAATTAAAATTCATTTCTATTAATATTTTAGTTACTTTACTCGACTCCTCAAAAAAGCACAACATAAAAATTTGGACCATGGTTGTTTATTTTTGCTATTTTTGTAGAAATACAAAATCGGATTCGTGCACAATGTAGAAGGCAAGTTAGCCAAGTTTATCCATGTACACTGCACATGTACATAACAAACTTTCATCACATAGCAAATTGATAAGGGTATGGTATGAGTGACCTAAGCCTAATATGAATAATTACGAAATCTAGTTTTTCTCTTTTCACTGTTCCAAGTATCAGTTTTGTATTACAGAGAGACAATTTCACTTTTCATTTATCATTAGAAAATTAGTAAAGTGAGTTGGAAAAAATAAATAAGTAAACACTTTTGTTTTCTTAAAACACTTTTTTTTTTTTTTTGAACTTGGGAATATGAATATTTGAACTCTATACTTTATGATGAAACCACATATGAAATAACCGTTAAACTATACCCGAAACCACTTAAAATAGTATTTTCCAAATCCTATAGAAATGCGGCTTACTTTAACATCAACCCTTGATCCCTGCGATATCTCTTTTCCCATTATATCCTTGTTTAAAAAGAGCGGAAATTGAAGATATTTTTATAAAAATATTAAAATAAACTACATGTTTTAAAATATATAAGTTAAATAACGTATTTTTTTAATAAATAATTTATTTATTTGGTAATTCATTTATTTATTACTTTGTAAATAAGTTGTTTATTGTAAAACGATTCCTTATCTAAAATATTTTAATATCGTCTATTTACTTCTTTAATTTTTTTGAAAATAAAAAGGCGTTATTTAGCTATTTCTCCCTCTAATGAGTTTCTTGAGGAATGTTCCTGAGAACACCACTTGCAGATATTGTGTTCCAGTTATTTTTCCTTCAAATAAACAGGTAAAATGTCAACGAAATATATTATATCAAAATTATAGCTATTGGATGAAAAGGTAATCTACTAAAATTCCACCTATATATGATCCACTTCATGACTGGTAATCTCAGATCACCAAAATCGGTGGTCGAAGATTAATTTCCGACTATTTTCAACAACATATTAGACTATTTTCAATTCAATTTCCGAATAGATAACAAACTTACCGATGTCCAGCCTGGACTAGATAACTCTGTACTGAATCTCGTGGGTGAGCAGATCAAGTTTTATTACTGTTTCACTTAAAGTGTGTTTGAAACAATCATTAAAGAAGCAATTTTTTTTCCATTATTTTTTCTAATGTTATTTGTTTTATCACTTTATTTTAAATCTATGTCTCTTTTTCTTCCTCTTTTAATTTTCAAAAAGCTCAAATTTAAAAAATTTATGACTTTCTCTTTTTAAATCAAAATAAACATACATTTTCAATAAAAAAAAAATCTTCAAAACTAAGCTTGTGCGGAACTTGTAAGAGATGCGCTCGCACACATGCCCTTTGCTTTCCTCACCTAATGTATAAATGACTCCTAGATTTATAGGCCAGCCATAAATGACCAACCAATGATATATATATGGCAATATAAAGGATATATGAAACAAACCAACGACACTTTTATCAATCTTTTTTCTATCAAAAACAAAAAATAAAAACCACTTTTATCTTGAGAAATCAACCAGGTATACTTTTAAGGGACTCTTGTATTCCTAACATTTTACATATCAAAACTAGAAGGGGAACAAAATAGCTGACACAATTTCTGTTATTAGAACAGATGTTCGGCAATACGGCTTGTTCTTATATATATATAGAGAGAGAGATTGGTCGATCGTTCAGATACTCGAAATGTTATTAATTTTCGAGACACGTTACTTTTAGACTTCTGGCTTTACTACTTTCTGTTGAGAGTCCGCTGAAGAGTAAAATATGGGAGGAATATGCTTTGGTTAAAAAAGATCCTGAATCTGAGATTTAGCAGAGCTTCACTCTCAGTATAAAAGAGAGCCCAACCTTTCCATCCTCACTCCATTCCCTCTCTCTCTCCTCTCTCTCTCTCTAGGCTTTGTACGGCAATCTCATTAATCTACTCTGTACGTCTCTCTCTCTCTCTCTCCCGTTTTTGCATTCTTTTATAACAGATGATTGTTTCATTTCAGTTCTTCACTCAGTTTTGTTTTGTGAATTTTTTTTTTTTTTAATTTGACATGGTTTTATGTCGTTCTTTGGCTCATGATTCGTTACATTCTTTGTCGTTTCTTGATCGTACTGCTTTTTTGTGATGCTTTGCTTTGTAAAGATTATATCCTTTGTTGTCTTTTTTTTTTTCCCTCTCTTTTATTCGATAATGAAAAGCTTCTTTCTTCTCCATCAATGGAGATTTTTATTTAATTTCTCAAGGTTAGCAGAAAAATAAGTCCTTTTTTTTTTTTTAGCTTAGTATTGTGATAGTAAAGGCCGTTATCTATCTTTTTCTTTCTGTATTAAATATTATAAAACAAAGAAAGAAATGACGTTTTCATTAGCTGTGATTCCGTGAAAATAGCTATTTTTCTCTTATTCAAGAATATTCCCTTCCCTTTCCTTAATTTCTCTCACTTTTTTTTATTCCTTTTCTTTTAGGACTTTTTTTTTTTTTTTTTAATTTCTGTTAGAAAGAATCGGAAGGAAAATAAATAAATAGACCTCCACATTCTTCTGTTGTTTCTTTGCGTAGATATACATGGACAAGCTGTACTTGTTTTATATAGTTATTACCCTATATATGGTTATATGGTATTATATCAATTAAATATTGCTTTATCAAAGATCAGAATTTAGCAGTTTGACCCTCACCTCTTTCAGATACATGTTGTCATTAAATTACACTAATAGTTTCAATTGTAAACTAATTATAACTAAGATAACTGTATTTTAGAAAAATAATGAACGATTTATTAAGGAAAAAAAAACCATTATATTGTAAGTTCGAGTCAGGATATGATAGTGGAGTTGATAATCCTAGATTTATAAAAATAAGGGTTAATTTTATTTTCTTGTTCTAAATTATAAGTTCAATTTCATTTTATTCTTTGAATTTTAAAACATCTCAGAAGTATTGTTTGTTTATCTTATAATACTCCTCCCTGCCAAAACACTATTAAAAAACCAAACTGTAACTACTTAATATCCAGATTAATTTTTGTCATTTTCATGTTCTAGATTCCAATTTTCATGTTCCCGATTTAATAATACGTTTGATTTTTGTACGAATTTTTCAGGGCAAAACAGTTGAAGGAGATTTAGGGTTTGTTTGATAAATGAGTTAAGTTTAAAAATTTTAAATTTTAATAGTAATTTTTGTTAACTTTTAGAAAAAATAAAAAAAATTTTCAGAAAAAACAAAAAACTTTAAAAAATAAAAAAAAAAAAAAAATACAGTTTAATTCGAGTTAAACTCAAATACCAAACACCTCTCAAGAGAGAACACCCTCTTAGGAGAGAAGAAGGTTGGTGAGTGAATATGGCAAGAGAACAATTGGAAGTGCTAAACGTACTTGATGTGGCCAAGACACAATGGCACCATTTCACCGCCATTGTCATTGCCAGAATAGGATTTTTCACATACGCATACGATTTCTTTTGCATTTCACTCGTCACTAAACTCCTCGGCCGAATCTACTACCAAGAACCAGGCTTTCCAACACCGGGAACTCTTTCCTTCAAGTGTCTCCCCGCCATCAACGGTGTCACCTTCTGCGGGACCCTCTCTAGCCAGCTCTTGTTCGGTTGGCTTGGCAACAAGATGGGCTGAAAGCGAGTCTACAGCATTAACCTCATGCTCATGGTGCTTACTTTCGTCGCCTCTGGCCTTTCCTTTGGTAAAGACCCAAGTCAGTCATGGCCACTCTTTGCTTCTTCAGGTTCTGGCTCGGCTTCGGCATCGGTGGCAACTACCCTCTCTCCGCAACCATCATGTCCGAGTACGCCAACAAGAAAACGCGTGGCGCAATTATCGCCGCGGTGTTTGCGATGCAAGGGTTCAGGATTCTGGCCGGGGGATGGTATCATATTAGTGCAATGATCATTAAATTTATGTTATTCAGGTGCTTTCTCTCCCTCTCTTTCTTTCTTTCTTTAACAAAAAAAAAAAAAAAACAAATACACAAGAATTAATGTGAAATGATTAAATAAATAAATAAATAACCATAAGAAATATGAACCATAAAAAGATATGACAACATACATAACCATGAAAACTAAGGAACCAACGAGAATAGTATTCAATAACTGATAACAAAGACGCAAAATTGTTTTTTTTTTTTTTTTTTGAAAGTGGGTTAATTGTTTCTTGAAAGCAAGAATTGGAAAAAAAACGACAATATAAAAAGCTTGTAATTCCGATCACAGGAACTACTCAGTGTTGAGGAGGGAAAAAAAAATGCAGAGCACCATCAATGTCTCACATTCCGTTGCCCTGCTTCCGCCGATTCTCCTCCGTTTTTGGCCTTGGCTTCGCCGGACAAATCCTCCAAAGACTCCCCTTAGACTCCGGCACCAAGAAAGTAAACACCACTCCGAGAAAGTTAATCACACCAAGAATAATGAGTGTGTTCCTCACTCCGACCCATTTCTCGGCGTACTGAAACCCGAATGCGCCAACGATTGCTCCGGCCTTCCCTGACGCAGCCGATATGCTGTGACACATTGACCGCAGCCTCGCGGGGAAGATCTCGGCGGGAACGACATGTGGTCGCATTAGGGCCGAATTTGGCGAAGAAGAAGGTAAGCGAGTACATTATCACGAAGCGGAAGAGTCCAGTGGTGGTAAGGAATGGCTAATGCAAACATGAAGATTGTCATGAAGAAAAACCCGGTTAATTGGATTTTGAATCTCCCAATCTTGTCGATTAGTCTGACGGTGAACCAGTAGCCAGGAACGATGCTACAAAGAGCGATGAGAGTTTAGGCTCTGGCGATTTTGTAGACCTCTTCAAGCGCGCTCATTTCTTTGGCCGGTGGAATCCAACCAATGGCACTGAAAATGTCCTTTTGGAAGAGGTTCTGACTGTAGAACGCGATGTCCAAAAGGAACCAAGTGCTTGTCGTCCCAACCAAGTGAAGTCCATGCCTTTTGTGAAATGGTTTGAAAAAAGCCCGAAATTGTTCTCATCCTTCCCCGCAGCCGCCACCGCCACTGCTGCCTCCGCCTCCTCCCGCTCCGTGGGCACCACGACCTGCAAGACCTTCGACATGTCGGCGGCAGCCTGCTTCGTGTCCTTAGCGACAAGCGCCATGTACCGAGCGGTCTCGAGCATCTTCAAGCGCCAGTAATAGGTTAACAAAGCCGGATATTCATGACAATTTTTCCTTCGTGACAATCTTCATGTTTGCATTAGCCATTCCTTACCACCACTGAACTCTTCCGTCCCACCGGATCGGCTTCGTGATAATGTACTCGCTCACCTTCTTCTTCGCCAACTTCGGCCGCAATGCGACCACATTCGTCGTTCCCGCCGAAATCTTCCCCGCGAGGCTGCGGTCGACGTGTCATGGCATATTGGCTGCGTCGGGGAAGGCCGGAGCAATCGTTGGCGCATTCGGGTTTCAGTACGCCGAGAAATGGGTCGGAGTGAGGAACACACTCATTATTCTTGGTGTGATTAACTTTCTCGGAGTGGCGTTTACTTTCTTGGTGCCAGAGTCTAAGGGGAGTCTTTGGAGGATTTGTCTGGCTAAGCCAAGACCGAAAACGGAGGAGAATCGGCGGAAGCAGGACAACGAAATGTGAGACATTGATTGTGCTCTGCATTTTTTTTCCCTCCTTAAAGCTGAGTAGTCCCTGTGATCGGAATTACTAGCTTTTTATATTGTCGTTTTTTTTCCATTTCTTGCTTTCAAGAAACAATTTACCCCATTTCAAAAAAAAAAAAAAAAATTTTTTTGCGTCTTTGTTATCGGTTATTGGATTCTATTCTCGTTGGTTCCTAATTTTCATGGTTATGTATGTTGTAATATCTTTTTATGGTTCATATTTCTTATGGTTATTTATTTATTTATTTAATCATTTCACATTAATTCTTTGTAGACAATGGAGAAACTGTGTATTTCATTTTTTTTTTTTTAAGAAAGAAAGGGAGGGAGGGAAAGCACCTGTATAACATAAATTTAATGATCATTGTACTAATATGATACCATCCCCTCGGCCAGAATCCCGAACCCTTGCATCGCGAACACCGCAGTGATAAACGCGCCGCGCGTCTTCTTGTTGGCGTACTCGGACATGATAATTGCGGAGAGAGGGTAGTCGCCACCAATGCCGAAGCCGAGCCAGAACCTGAAGAAGCAAAGAGTGGCATGACTGACTTGGGGTCTTTACCAAAGGAAAGGCCAGAGGCGACGGAAGTAAGCACCATGAGCATGAGGTTCATGCTGTAGACTCGCTTTCGGCCCATCTTGTAGCCAAGCCAACCGAACAAGAGCTGGCCGGAGAGGGTCCCGCAGAAGGCGACACCGTTGACGGCGGAGGAGACACTTGAAGGAAGAGTTCCCGGTGTTGGAAAGCCTGGTTCTTGGTAGTAGATTCGGCCGAGGAGTTTAGTGACGAGTGAAATGCAAAAGAGATCGTATGCGTATGTGAAAAATCCTATTCCGGCAATGACAATGGCGGTGAAATGGTACCATTGTGTCTTGGCCACATCAAGTACGTTTAGCACTTCCAATTGTTCTCTTGCCATATTCACTCACCAACCTTCTTCTCTCCTAAGAGGGTGTTCTCTCCTAAGAGGGTGTTTAGTATTTGAGTTTAACTCAAGTTAAATTGTATTTTTTTTTATTTTTTTCTGAAAAAGTTTTTCGTTTTTTCTGAAAAAGTTTTTTGTCTTTTCTAAAAAGTTAACAAAAATTACTATTAAAACTTAAAATTTTCAAACTCAACTCATTCACCAAACAAACCCTAAATTTTTGTCATTTTTTCCATTTCTTGCTTTCAAGAAACAATTTACCCCCTTTCAAAAAAAAAAAAAAAAAAGGAATTTTTGCGTCTTTGTTATCGGTTATTGGATACTATTCTCGTTGGTTTCCTTAGTTTTCATGGTTATGTATGTTGTCATATCTTTTTATGGTTCATATTGCTTATGGTTATTTATTTATCTATTTAATCATTTCACATTAATTCTTTGTAGACAATGGAGAAACTGTGTATTTCATTTTTTTTAGAAACTGTGTATTTCATTTTTTTTGTTTAAAGAAAGAAAGAAAGGGAGGGAGCGAAAGTACCTGAATAACATAAATTTAATGATCATTGCACTAATATGATACAAAAACTTAATATTAGATCAATATTATACAAAATAAAACTAAAGTTTGTTTGTATCGCTCAAAAAATAGGAATTTGTGTCATGTTAATCAATGAATAAAAAGTTGTTGTTATTTGAGTAAGTTTGTACAGAAAAAAAAAAAAAAGTGAAAAAATAAGCTAGATAACAACATAATATATATAAGATTCCCTGTCCATTATTTAGTTATTTGTTGGGTCTATTTGCATCTACATGCCATTGGCAACGTCTCATTGGGACACTTGTTGATACAAGCAAAATTGAAGGGTCCCAACTGTGATACCCGAATTTTCTATGTCCATATTTTCTCTTAAGAAATTAAATTCACAATATGTTTACAATCGTGAAAAAGCTTAATTTCGACCTTTTGATCGATTTTATGAATTCTGATGGGTCGGGAAGACTCAAAATTTATTTCTAAACTCGGAAACGGACCTTTCAAGTCGAAACGGTCGAAACGATACAAAATTTTACGAAAGTCAACTTTGACCGAAAAAGTCAAAGTTTGACCGACAAAAAGTCAACCCTTTGACTTTTCGAGATTTTTCGAGTTCAGCGCGGAACGAGTTCCGAGAATGAGTTTTGTGAACTAGATAGCAAGAATAAGCCGTAAAACGTCTCTAGAAAATCAAGCACACCGAGTTAGAGTTTAAGGGCAAAAAGGGTTCGGAAATATTTGAAAAAAATATTTTTCGATCCGAAATTCACACAAATAAATCTTGTACTTCAATATGAGATAAAAATATTGTGTTTTGAAAAATCACAATATTAAAATTATCTGTGTAGCACAAAGGGGAAGAAAAAAATGAGTTTTGGAAGGTAACTAGCCTAGTTAGAACCTAACTAAACTAAACCACCACCTTAGTTGCATGTCAACTTTTCTCCACCAACCAAAGCAACCTATTAGCTGCCCTCCACCCTCCTTCCAGCCGGCTGCAGCAGATATGGGAGCAAAGAGAAACAAAAAAAAAAAAAGAGATGGAAAAGAAAGGCCTTAAATTAAGGCAAGTCTTCACCTACCCTTGTCCATCACCTTCCCATGCATTTAATGCAATTTTCAGCCCTTTCCCTCACCACATTTTCGGCAGCCTTCCACTCACACACATACACGGTTTTGCTTGAAAAAAAAGAGGGAGACACAAGCCAAGATTTAAGGGATAGAAGCCAACCACTTGTCTAATCAAATCCCCTCCATTCTCTCTTTTCTTTGTAGTAAAATTTATGAACCAAACCCTTGCATTCCCCTCACATTTTCGGCAGCCAAGGGAGAGGAGAGAGAAGAGAGAAAATCAAAGAAAAATTTTGAAGTTTGAGGTCTTAGAGTCCAGTTCTTCAAGGAGTGAGAGCAAGAGAGATTGAGAAATTTTTTTTTGTGATCTTTCCTTGTTGTGGCCGACCAAAGAGAAGGAGAACAAGAGGTGAGTGATTCTTGATTTTTTTTTTTTTCTTGGGGTTTTGCTCTTGAGGTTCGGCTTTGGAAGATGCAAGAAGAGCCAACAATTTTTTTTCTTGGATCTCCATTTTTCCTAGGTTAGCCGTGAGCTTTGGTGAGCTAGGAGGAGGAAGAAATTCTTTTCCAACCAAACTAACCTTGGTTCTAGGTAATTTCTCAACCCTAATCCTCTTTATTTTGAGCTTATTTTGAGGTTCAATTTGAGGATTCAATATGGTTGTAAGGACTTAAGTCCATTTATGATTTTGTGCTCTAGTTGGTGTGTATGCTTGATTTCTAGCTCTAGGGTTGGTTTGGCTTTAAATTCTTGCTTGGTTTGTGATAATTTTTGTATGAACTTCATGCTAGAAAACGTTGTGTGTTTGAATCTTAGGCTCCCGAAGTGTTCGGTCGAGTTAGATGCGCGAAATAGGACGCAAACCGAAAACGAAATCGAAACTGTCCAGATTCGGGTTGAACCTGACCAGTTTTGGAAAAGTGAGATTTTAAGGCCTCTAGAGGCCGAATGGGTTAAAACTCAAAACACGAAAGTTCCTTGGAACAAGTTTTTCTAGAGGACAACGTGGACGGAATACCAAAATAAGGCTCCAAAGGCCTTCGTTTTCAATGAAACCCGTGGCTGACCCCTGGGCGCAGTCCCACCGGATTTTTCGGAGTCAGCCGGTTTTAAAAAAAAAACTGGTATCAATCTAGGCAGAATTTGATTTTTTGCAAAACATGAAAGTTTTAGCATTTTTCGATAGCTACAACTTTCGTGAAGACAAGTTTTTCAAATTCCCGACGGATTTTTAAAATAGACGTGTTTAATGAGAGGTGCGCAAGGAATCCGAAAATTCCTTCACCAAAGTTTTACAAAGTGTTTTCAAAAAAATTGTAAAGTGTTCTAAACCGTTATTTTAACTGCGAAAACCGTTCCAAAGGCGGGTTTCGACCTTAAATGACATTTATAAGTAATTATTTCAAAAGTCAGAATTTTATAAAGAGTTTTACGGATTTTTAAGAAAAATCTTGTAAAAGTGCAAAAAGGAAGAAAATGTAATTTTAAGTTAAGAAAATTTAAGAAAATGTATTTTTCAAAATAAAAATGGTAATCAAGCCGATTACGGGCCGTAGCCGGAAATAGGACCCGAGTTATTGGGCTCAGGCCCAAAGAGCCCAAAATTGACAAGGGTTGACCAGTAGTTGACCAATTGTCAACTTTGGTTGACCCACAACAAGAAAGAGGTAACCTTAAAGGTTATCCAACGTAACCCTAAGGAATACCATAAGTTTAATAGGCCAAGCAAAATGGGTCAAGGCCATTGACCCAATATGCTATAATAGAATGGTAAGCCCAAGGTAGTAAAGAAAAATCCAATAGAAGTTAAAGGAGAAAATTAAGAGGTTATCCAACGTAGCCTTTTAAGGGATTAATCAAGTCCAAAATTTATCCCCAACAATAAAAGGCCAATTAGGACAGGTCAGTAATCTGACGGGGACATACAACTAGGTTATAGTGGGTATGTTGGTTAGGGTACCAACGTTCTACAATCAGAAACAGAAACTCACGTGTGTCATTTCTCAAGCAGGAGAGGACGTGTAGCTGTACTTCGAGACAGGACAGCGACAGTAAAGGAATTAGCGCAAGAAATAAGTACAACTCCGCCTACAGCATAGGCTCTAGTTGATGCTTACTAAAGTAAGATTAGATGAATGCTAAGGGTGTATGAAATTGTATACTATACGATGATGTGCTATGCGATGATGTGTTATAAGTTAATTGCCATGCTATAAGTATTAGTATGCCATGTTATATGATGATGTATAGAAAGCATGTTTTAGATGTTCAGCATGAGTTAGAATTATGTGACATCACGAATACATGCTCACTAATTCCTACAAGATAATGAACTCAAGATTGAGCTAAGAAAAGATAAGAAAAGATAAGAAGGCAAGCGAGCTTGCCGGTGTAGTACCACCCGTCCGAGGTCGGGTAGAACTATGGTTTGAGTTGGACAGGGCTGGCCGCCCCAACCACTCCATAGTTGCGCGCCGGGTACAAACACCAAAGGTAAGGGCCCTAAAAGAAAGATAAGCGAAGAAAGTAAATACTAGCATAACTGGACCATGCATGTGTAAACATTGTTAGTTTATGCTATTATGAATGATGTTATGTGATTATGAATGGTTATGTATGGCTATGTATGTTAAGTTAGAAATGTAATTCGATATAATTATAAGTAAGTCGCGGACGAAACAGTTGTACTTGCTGAGCGAAAGCTCACTGTCTTACGTCTATGCTGTAGGTAAGCAGCCGGTCAGCAATGCATGATGCAAGGTGGCGAGGCGTGGCGAGGCAAGCTATGAAATCGTGGGACTTTATGCCGCTACGCGTTTTGACTTTTTGAGTTTTTATAATTATGTAATTATATTTTATCCAGACATCTTTTCTAAGAACACGTTTTAATTCGTGTATAAAAAAAAAAAAAAAATTTCCGCTGTGTTTTAAGCTAATTTATAAGTATGTAAGTAAGTAAGTCAGCAGTGTAACGGCCTGTGCAAGGCGGGTCGTTACACCAACGAATTTGGATCCTTTTTTTTTTTTTTTAATCTTTTTTCTAATGATTCTAATCAATTCAAGTTATTTTTAATGCACAGGGAAGTTGAAGCCTTGAATTTAACTTGTTACTTGTATAGTTTCTATTAGTTAAGACAGCCTTACACATATATCATTTAGTTGGTCAGATTAACGTTAACTAGTTATGCATCAATCAGGTAATCTGATGGGCTACCGCGGCGGTGAAAATGGAGGAGTTAGAGTTTTAGGTCTTGAGTTTGAAAAAATTTTCGTTCAAATTATAATTAGTAGATTGTTGAATGACGTATTGTCCTTTATGTAAGCATTCATTATAAAGTGGCTCCAATTAAATGAATTTTAGTATATGAAGTAAAAAAATTGAGGCTTATCTCCTACGTCAAAAGAAAAACTTATAATTTTCGGGACACCCTAGAAAAGAACATGAAAGTCCTTTCAGATTATTAAGACAATGGAATGGATGACTCTAAAAGACAATACACCAAACTTCGTAGCTTGTGGTTAATTTTCTCAAACCCTGTCCCTTCAGTAGCTTGGAGATACAGAAATCAGTTTATTTTCTTAGGCAAAAGATGACCAAGTGGGCTGAGGTTAAGATTTTTGTGAGACCAATTCGGCTAATTTCTTGCCCTCTTAAATTAAAAAAAAAAAAAGAAAAAAGAAAAAAGAAAAATGTTATACATGTTTTACAATAATTGGGAAATGCGTATGCCGTATAGGATATTCAAAGATGTTTTCCAATATATATGTGACAATATTTTGGTCTGAGATAACTTCACGTAGTTCCTATTTCAGATTTTGCTATCTTTTTTTTTTTTTTTTTTTAAAGCACTTAAATGATACAAATTTAAATATTATTACACCAATATAGTGTAAAAATTTGACACTAAACCATTATGACACAAAATAAAACTAAAGTTTGTATCATATTGGTTAAAAAATGAGAATTTGTATCATGTTGCTCAATAGATTAAAAGAAAAAAGTCAGCTATTTAGGTAATTTTCCCTCTCTTGTTTTGTTTTGTTTTTTGTTTTTTGTTGTTCGTTTTTTTTGGGGGGGGGGGTGTTATGTTGGTTTTCATTCACAGAGTAAACCGTATTCTTTTACAAACTAAGCTAAAAAAATAATAATAATAAAGGTAAACAATTTAATCATAATGACTAATCCAAATTAGAAAAAGCAAAACTAGCTAAATAGTGAGCTACATAATTTTCTTTTATTGAGAAATGAAACAAACATCACCACTGTGAACAACAGAAATAACTTTCATAATATCATTAATTTTAAGGTCGAACTTCGAATAGCTTGAACGACATTGAGAGCAACCGATTATAGGACCAAATCTTGACACTAGGACAACAAGCATGCACATAGCCAAGGGCCTACTAAGGGGCCTAATGGGGGCACGTGTCTCCACTGATTAAAAGATAATTCCAATTATACCCTAGTTTTTTGTCTTTTTTCGTTATTTGCCCCCACAAAAAAAAATTCCTTTTAATTTACTTCATGCATTTAGTTAGTTTTCCTTAAATAAAATAAAATAAAACTCTTTAGCGTTTCTCTTATTATTATTTATCTACACTTTTCTCATTTTCTTTGTAATTTTTTATTAAAAGTTTTTTATCTGCTCACCAAATTCTATTAGCTTTAACAACCATTGATTACTACATTATTCTATTTAGAATGTGGTTATCAAAAACTCGTACCTAAACATTTATAACTTTTTCAAAATGTATCTTTTCGTAATTAATTTGTGATCGATGGACAACCAAAAAAAAAAAACACTTAAGACTTACCATTGGCTAATTACATGTGAGATCATTAAATAAATGACAATTTAGTTATGTAAATTAAGAAGTGTTTTAGTTTTATATTTTTAACATTAAAATTATAGTGCAACACCATCAAATATAAAAAATTCATGAGTACCATTGTTATATTCTAAAATACTCAATCAAAATTTATTGTATGAAAATACTAGAATTTTAATTGTCAATGATTCTTATTTTAACCATAAAATTTTATACTTATTTGTACCTCTACTAAAATAAAATCTTAACTTCGTCCTTAACAACAAACATACTGCCCAGGAGCTATGGCATGCAAGATCTTTTGCAACTTGAATAAATTAAATCTCATCCAAGTAGGATTCAAACCTACGATCAGTCAGACAACAGCATGTCCAGCCGTAGCACATTGACATTAGTCTTTTTCATGTGGCACGTTTTAAATAAGCTAGCGTTTCACTAGCACGTTCTAAATGTTTGCAGTCATTTATCCAAAACGACACATCATTTACATTTACATCTTAAAGTTGTTTATGGAGATAAATCGTCTTTTTTTTTTTTTTCTTTTACTACAATTCTGTTGTCTTTAATTAATTAATCTACTTTAATTTTCATTTTTTATATTCGCTTCTTGATAAAATATGACAAGTCGAACAAAGTTTGTGTATCGATTTGTTCCACTAAACGACATGTCGTTTCTCTAAATGTTTTGTTGTCGTTTAATAAAACTTAGTGGTGTTTTTCAAACTTGTCGTCGTTTCTTTCAATGGCGACGTACTTTGCCGTTTTCAACCACAATTTTTGCTTCAATAGTGCGAAAAATGTGTCGATTTTGTCAACTTAAAAAAAAAAAAAAAAAACCGTCTGACTCTCCCTATTTTAAAGTGACAAACACGTTGTTAATCCTTAAGAATTCAAAAATACCAAATATATGAATCTTTAAATGTAAAGAACCTCCAACAAATAAAAATAAAGAACAGATGTAAGCTCGTTTGGAGGAGTCTCGACCTCAGTTGATGGTTCATTCGAGAAACCAAAACCTCCCCAAGACATCAAGATGTCAAATTAATTCATCCACACCCTTTTTTTTTTTAAAGGGAAAAATGCATTAACATTAAGTAAAAGTTAAAAAATCCCGCAATTGTGTGATCATAACCCTCAACCATCAATATAAACAACTGACGCACAGTAGGAACAATGCAAGTCTAACGTCCAAAAACAAGAAAGTACCTTAACGTGCTAGAAATGAGCATGCACCAAGCTCTACATAACAAAGCCCCAATCAATGATGGAAACTACTGATCAATTGAGAGCCACGACCTCAGATCGCAGAGATCACTAAACACATTGCATAGCCACAAGTCTAGCAGGACCAACAAATCGTTAAGATCCAAATCTGGTAAACAAACTATGAGCCCGAATAATAAAAAGACCATCGTTATTATTAAGGACTGAAAACAAACACACAAAAACAGCAAACAAAACTAGATCTACATATGATACACAATTATTACACCTATACACAAACATACCAAAACAAAATGAAAATCTACCAATACCGGAAAAGCCACAGGCAAAAAGATGACCACCACAGTCGAAGTAGATAGCCTCAAAGTCACAACCCTTCCCCTCCTCCATTTCACCAAAATGCAGGCCTCCCAACCCTGTAGTCACCTCCATACCTAGTAACCTCCCCGTGATGGTTAGATCTTCATCTTTAGAGCCGGAAAACTGATGGCAAATAAGACGTAAAAACTAGGGAGATTAGAGCCTAAAGAATAAGGGAACATTATCCCACTAAAAGCGTAATAGGTTTCACTGAAGATAATGCGTAAAAACTAGGGATAAATATTCCATGACTTCTACAACTAATTGTTGATTATCTCAAATAAATATGTAAAGAGTATATATGCACAGAATTTATTTAAAATTAAAATATGAGAGTGTAACATTAATTTTTGCAGTGGACACAGTTCTAGAAGTTCAGGGTAATATTGTTAATTAAATTTTCCTGCATCTCAGCAAAAATATTTGACTCAGTGATAAATGGCCCAAAAAAAAAAAAAAACCAGAAAAACAGTTCCCTCCTACCAATATTAGATGCGTCCACTATGTATCAATGATAAGTTTTTGCTTAATTTTCCGTCGCTGAATTGCCTCATTCTATAAATATACATATACATATACATATATATATATATATGTTAAATTACCCCTGTTGACGTGACGCATTAGTATTTGCTTCAGTTGCGCCTAAAATGTATCAACAGTCTCCAACAAAAAGTCCCCTTCTTCTCTTTTTGCAGGAAAAAGAAAAAAAACCACCACCAACAACAACGACAAACACACACACAAACACGCGCCCGCGAACGAACGAACGAACTTAAAAGTCTACCTTCTCTTCCTACTTTAAACAGAAAAACTCTACTGACCCTATAAAAACTCGAAACATTTAAAGTGATATTTTTTTCCCCTAATAGTTGTTGTTAGAGGTCTAACTACCATGAAGTATTTTTGTTATATAGTTTTAATCCGTCCGTTAATAAAATTGTCTATTTTTTAACAAAATGGAATTTGAAAAATGGTACGTGGGGATTCAAAAGGGATAAAATGTATGATTAAAAAAATAACAACACAAGAAGAGATGTACATTGTTATATATGAGTTTGAAATTTTTGTGAGTGAGAGCTAATAGTTAAAACAAAAGTTTCATGAGCTTACAAAATCTAAATTTTATTCAGTGGGGTTAGGTGAATATTAACATCATAATTACTTATTCATATCTTTGATTTCCCTTTTTTTTTCCCCAAGAGGCTGAATCCTATACTTAAACAGTATTTATTTTTGTCAAGGTGGAAAATTTCTACTTCACTTCTCATTTGTGTCTGTGTGTTTGTGTGTGTGTGTGTGTGTTTTTTTTTTTTTTTTTTTTTTGGGGTTTTGGGTTTCCTATTTTCCACTTTTTCTTATACAATGCGTATGATGTTTGTGTGTGTATGGGCGTTCCTGTGGGCGCGGAGCCGCGTGGGCATGTGCGTGCATGTGATCTGTGTAAGTGTTGAGTGTGAGTGTGCGTGGCGTGTGCGTGTGTTGTGTTCAATACATACGTATAAAACTTCATTAATTGCACACCTAATGAATGTTTAAAATTATAGACCATTTATTTTAACATTAATACTAGGAATATTAACTTTAATCCCAATTTTTTAAGTACCAACTCATGTATCATATTTTCATTAATAATTATA
The DNA here is from genome assembly GCA_025413485.1 of Ficus microcarpa. Classification (NCBI taxonomy): domain Eukaryota; kingdom Viridiplantae; phylum Streptophyta; class Magnoliopsida; order Rosales; family Moraceae; genus Ficus; species Ficus microcarpa. The sequence continues at coordinate 17,856,757 of CM046382.1, read as the reverse complement.
ATTAATTGATATGATAATACTTTAAACACTTATCAATAAAAAATTGATAACTCATATATCACATAAGTTGATTATCAAAAATTTGAATTAGAATTAGTATCTCTAGTATTTTCTTTATTTTAGTTAACCCTAGATATTTAAAGACAATTTTTTTTTTTTTTTTGTTTATCGTTGATGATATCTCTGCGTGTGTGTGTGTGTGATATTTTGGGCTTGCAAATGACAACATACCTTTTTTTTTTTTTTTTGAGGGACATGTATCATATTTTCATTAATAATTACAATTAATTGATATGATAATACTTTAAACACTTATCAATAAAAAACTAATAACTCATATATCACATAAGTTGATTATCAAAAATTTGAATTAGAATTAGTATCTCTAGTATTTTCTTTATTTTAGTTAACCCTAGATATTTAAAGACTTTTTTTTTTTAGTTTATCGTTGATGATATCTCTGCGTGTGTGTGTGATATTTTGGTCTTGCAAATGACAACATACCTTTTTTTTTTTTTTTTGAGGGAATACATATATTATTAATTTTCAAAAGCAAAATATACTTGCATCGGCTGCTAGTTCATTTTTCTGATTTAATGAATGGACTGACACCTCACTACAACAAGTGTTGTGTTCCATTTGGTGGTTTTTATACATGTCTACATCAAACGAACCCAAAAATAAAATAAAATGAAAATGAAACTTTAAACATCAAAGAAATTAAAGCCATGATCATATCGATTACTTCAATGGATTCCACATATCCAACAATTTAATAAAGACATAACATGAAATGAAAATTTTATGATAAGATATAAAACAATATTCTACCCTATAAATTGGATGATTTGTTAAATCATCTTGGATTTTGATTGGATTTAGCCTCGTTTGGCAAATTATCTTAAATTCAAATTTTTCATCTTAGTTTTTATTTTTTTTAAAAAGTCAATAAAAATTATAATTAGTTTTTAAAAAATCAACAACTCAAACTTAAAAATTTCAACTTAAACCGTTTCACCAACTCTCCGTAGACATATTTTATGATAAAAATAAAAATAAAATAAAAGTCTGTTCTTGTAATTAAATAATTTGGTACGAAAACGCTCTAATTCAAAAGAGCTGCCAATTCATAAACTCAACATAGTATAAAGTCTAAAACTTCTTATTTTAGTGCTATGTCTTCCCTAAGCTTTTCATATTCAGCTCCAAACGCAGACCAAAAACCTCAACCAAAAAATAAAACAAAAACAAAAAAAGGGAAAAAAGCTCGCTTCTGAAAATAACAAAGAAGAATGGCTTTTCCAGTTTCCTATTTTCCGATATTATATACACAATATTATCAGCGCACGCTTCACAAAAATCCTCATACGTACTTGCCGCTTAAAACGCTCCGTTTTGATGGTTTTTGTCCCAAGTCAGATCATTCTCTGGTCTTGTTCTCCACCACTTGTTATCCATGGGTGTCCTGAACATGATGAAAAGAAAATGGACACAAATAAGTAATCAAAATATGGAAATATATATATATATATATATATATATATGCGCGTGTTTGTGTGTGTGTGTGGGTATGGAAAATGAAGCTTTGTAGCAAATCTTATTATTTTGATTAAAAAATAAAATTAAAAAAAAAAAAAGAGGATTAACGGAGAAAATAATCGTACAACGACCGGAGACTTTGCGTGGAGTAACAAACAATTTGAATAAATAAACAAAAAAGTTTGCGTGAAAATGAAGAGAGGATCAACTGGAAAAAGCTTGCTTACTTAGAACTTGTTCCGCCGAGAGTCTTCTAGAAACATCCTTACAGAGCATCCGCCGGAGGAGATCCTTGGCCGCTGGCGAAACCGAGTTGAAAACTCTGGACGGAAACCTCAGATTCCCCCGGAGCACCGCCTCGAAAATCTCCACCACCGACTCGCCGTAAAACGGCGGGAAACCGGCCAACATTATGTACAAAACAACGCCGGCGCTCCAGACATCAACCTTCTCGCCGTACTCTCTCCCGGCGAGGACCTCCGGCGCGACGTAGTACGGCGTCCCGACGATCCCGCTCATCGGCTCGCCGTCCTTGAAGATCTCGGCCGATCCGAAGTCGGCGAGCCGCAGCCGGTCCTTATCATCGAACAGAATGTTGTCCGGCTTGATATCGCGGTGAGCAACGCCGAACCGGTGGCAGTGCGCGACGGCCTGCATGAGCTGCGCCATGACCGAGGCGGCCTCCGGCTCGGAGAAGACACGGTGCGTTACTCGCGAGTGCAGATCCGGCGCATCGCAGAGGTCGACGACCATGTGGAGGTAGTCTTCGTCCTCGTAGAGGTCGCGGAGGTTGATTATGTGAGGGTGAGGGGAGAGGAGGCGGAGGATCTTGGGCTCCGTGAAGAGGCATTGGGCGTCGAGCGAGTCGCCGGAGATCGACCGCTTCTCGATAGATTTCACGGCGAGAAAGTCGCCTGAGTCGTTACCCCGGAGCGCACCGGTAAACGACGCCGAATCGTCCACGGCCGATCTCCTCGAATACCTGGTAGTCTCTGTTCAGTTCTTGGCTCATTACTTTTTTCTCTCTCCTCTTTTCTCTCCCTAGATTTCTGTTATTTTTTGTTCACGAGTTTCTTCTTTTTAAGGGCGGAGTCCGCGGGGAATTTGGTGTTTTACCAACAGGAGAAGCGGAATGTTCACAGAATATTCTGTCAAATTCAACTAACCAATTAAAAATTGCCACGTGTTATTTCAACAGTTGAAGATCTTGAAAGGAGACGAGATGAACCGCGCGATCGGAAACGGGGCTGGGTTTGGAAGTAAATTACGGTACTGCCCTTCCGTATTAATTGGTGTCCGTTAGTTGTTTTGGTTTTGACTTTTGACTCCTAGTCCTGTGCCGTACGGGGTAAGGAAGTTCTAGAATCTATTTTCTGTTACATTGCCCTTGCTTTGTTTAACAATTACACTACTTGCCCGCTTTGTAAATCTTGTTTTGCAATTACGTCGAGATTCTTATTGGCATATTCCATATTTCCATCCGCGTAAACCGACGAACGTGTGATATCGAATTTGGAAGATAGTGTACGAATGTATGTTTGCTACCACCAAAAAAAATTTTGTTATTTAGGACGAAAAAGATTGAAAAGGAAAGCAAAGAAAAAATGCAATTTGTAAAAAAATTGATATTTTCATCTATAATTACGTAGAAGTTTCTGTTTTTTCGAACCGATTGGCACGAGGTTATCTTTTTCTTTTTCTTTTCTTTCTTCTTTTTTTTTTTTTTTTTTGGGCAAAACATCCATAAAAAAATTTCAATATATATATGTCCAAAATTATAATTTAAGAACCTACTCAAATTCCATGAAACTGTATTGATATGCCATGAAATTTCCTATTTTTGTTAGAAATGGATATGAATGTCGTGGAAAGAGTGACGAAATCTGAATATTTTTCAAGAGATTTATAATTACAACAAAAATTTTATTAAGATCAACAACCAACAATATACTAATTAGTCCTTAAAAAAATGTACTAGTCAGAGCACAAAAAAAAAAAAAAAAAGGCTAAAAATGTATTAAAATTACGGTTTTCATGTCCTGAACATGTTTTATAATAACCTCATCATCAAGGGCTATCGAAGGTCATATTGAGCAAGTCGGCCCATTTTAGGCTTTTTAAACTATTAGGTTATTGTGTTTAGGTAGTGAAACTTTTAAATTTGAAGATTTCCAATAAATTTTTAACTTTTTAAAGGGGCTTTATGCAATTTTTGAAGGGGGTTTAATATAATTTTACTCATCTACATATATATATATATATATATATATATGTAAGTAAAGAAAATTAAAATTGTGGGGGTATATATATATATATATGTAAGTAAAGAAAATTAAAATTGTGGGGGGTATATATATATATATATATGTAAGTAAAGAAAATTAAAATTGAGGGGGCTCAAGCTTCCCTGGGCCTCTATTACCTACGTCACTATATATATATATGTCCAAAATTATAAAAGAATATGTAATTACAAATATAACATAATGGTAATTTCACACCTGACTCCATCAAAAAATAAAAAGTTCGAATATTCAAAATACTTCCAAATCTTTTTAAAGCTCCTCCCGGTAGATTGGCTTTCAATTCTTTAATTTAATTTATGAATCTATAATAAACTTATTATTTACTGCACTATGATCATTTTTACTATTTGGATTTATTCTATATTTAGTATTTTGATTGAAAGTTCATCTAATTTATGTATTATTAATTATTTGATAATTTTCTTAAATTTCAATTAAAAATTCATTGTTTTAAGATAGATTTCTGAATTTTTTTTTTTATAGTTTTCTTAAAATTTCAATTAAAAATTCATTGTTTTAGGATAGATTTCGATTTTTTTTTTTTCCAATTTCTACTAATCTCGATATCTCTATAAAGTACTATAGGTATCGCTATTTTTCATGGATCTCAATATTTCCATCCTTGCTCTCGTCACAAGAAAATAAGTAATTAAAAAAATGAACATTGTCTTCACTAGAGATTAAAAATATAATTCAATGGCAATTTCACACTTTAATTCTTTCATATAAATAAATATCCCACCTTGAGACTCAAGTTTTAAAAAAGAAAAATACTGCACTGAAGAATAAGTATTATTGCTTATGGCCCTTTTCATAACGTCATCGATATCATAAGCATAGGTTATTTTTATTTTAATCCTGAGCACATATAGTCAATTCATGAACTTCATTTCTTAATAAGTTGTCGAATTGAATCTAGAAAGTATATCATAAAAAGAAATCCCGAGCCGATTTATTTCTTTAATAAATATTAAAAATTATAGTCGAGATCGATATATTTATTGAAGATAATATATTATGCATTAAACATAGAATTATGTATCCTAAACAGTTGACAGCATATATAGTATCGAGTAAAGATTATTTATTATAGGACAGATCACTTTTTTGCATTAATATAATATATGTTGCACAGATGTATAGTAGACAAGAACCTTTTTTAATAACAATTCTATCATTGGAGTTGTACTAATTAAGGAGGCCTTGATTCCTTGTACAAATTGAAAAAACAAAAAAAACAAAAACAAAAAGAAGTGCATATGCTAGAAACCATGAGTCCAACTGTATCAGCCCATGGTTAAGATGGAAAACAAGGTGCTAACACACACACACACACACATATTTATATATATATATATGTAGAAGTACTAATTAAATGGAAAGTTATAATAAATAAAACATTAATGGACAAAATGGAAACCACTTAACTAGATAATTGTCCCATAAGATGTCAAAATAACGGAAATGTATTGTGTAATTAAAAATTAGCCCACAGCCATGTGTTTGATTGATTAGAAGCCAACAAATTATATATAGATTAAATTAACGCTGTCAAGCTTCAAAATGGTTTTCAGGTAGCCAGCTAGCTGCAGGCTGAAGAATATTGTTCATGCTTATTGTAATACTAAAATGTTATTTGAAAAGGAATTTTACTATTTTATATTTTGATTTATGGAAAGAGTAGTTAAAAGTATATCAACTTGAAAAGGAGTTTTACTATTTTATATGTTGAGTTTGGGGAAAGAGTATTTATAAAGATATCAACTACAATCTTAACTTTTTTTTAATATCAACCATATATCATATTTTTATTAATAGATACAATCGATTGATGTGATAATATTTTAAACACTTACAAAAAAAAAACGACAACTTTTATGCCCCATAAGTTAATACTTATTAATTGGGATCAAAGTTCGTGTGCCCCTAAGATTTTTCTTAGAGAAAATATGTACTTAGATCATACTTTGGATGTGCTGAAGATTTTACCTTTAAATTATAAATTTATATCAATGTTATGTATAAGGATCAACAAATAGTTTTTAACTCCTAATGTTGGCGAATGTACCATTTGTACCATATGTATAAAATTGTAACCAAAAGGTAAATTCGTCAAATATTAGTGTTTGTTGTGGTTGTATGCATAATTATTTAGTGATAATTTAACACTCCATTAAAAAAGGTAAAGGGTCCAAATCTCCTCGTTCCAACCTAAAAAAAAAGTTATGCCTATTAGTATTTCATTACATGTTTCTAATTTATAAAGCTACAAATGATGAATTCGTCCATATTTATAAGTCAAACAGCCGTGATTATCCAATAAAAGTATAAATTTACTATGAATTTATGACCAAGGAGTGTAATCTTAAAAACAACCAAAATGCATGATGTACTTTTTTGATAAACTTGAAAAAAAAAAAAGGTTGTTTGTGAGCTAACATTCCAAAAAAAAAAAATGTATATTGATTGAAGATGAAACTACTTATTGGTTATATCATCTTTAGAGTTGAGCAAAGATTTTTTAAGGATATTTTGCATTAGTGCCCCTAAACTAATCGTATAGTTATAATTTAGACCCTAAATTTTTAATTTTGACAATCTCATTATGAACAAACAGATTTGTAGCAATTTAATTACTCTCATCGATAACGTTATTAATCTTTTAAAGGAAACTGATATGTGATTTGTATATGAATTGTTAATTAGTGACCTGGATTGTCATTTTCATATATTTTAACCAAATACATTGAGCTTAAGATCTTTAATTAAGTTTTATTAAAATAAAAAAATTTTGGATTAACTTTGTTTAATTTTAAATATAAATTAGGATAACATGGATTAAAACATATGCTCCTAAGTAACAGCCTATGTGCAGTCAATCGATTTCCATTTGAAAAAAAAAAATTAACATTGTTATCAATGAGCGTATATTGCTATAGATTTGTAATCTTAAGATGCAAATTCACGAAATTAAAAATTCAAGGTCAAATTCTATATGAAAAATTCGGGGGCATTAGTGCAACCTTAGAAATAAAACAAAGTTTCAAGAGAAACACATGCATATATCATTGTCCAATATGAGCATGTAAATTAGCCAATAGGTAGTACTATAGAAATTAGTCACCTCAAGAAGGCAGGTGGATATTATACATAGTTTCTCATAACAAGCAAGGTATATATTCATATATTCCTGTTACCGCATGGCGTGGAACAAACTTTTGTTGTACAATATATATATATATATATATACATATATATCTTGTATGCATGTGATAAGAGGACCCAAAAATGTGTCTCTAGCTTATTGGACAATAACAGGTGAATTTATTAGTGGGACCTCAAAAGATTTGGATACCAACGATATCAAGTATTAACGTATACAACTTATGACGACCACAGACATTTAAATTTTGAATTGACTTTTGGAGGAAGCAAAAGGGTACGTACAGTTCAATCTTAATTTTTTCATTAATATTTTGCAAGGCTTAGGTACGAAGCAAAGGACAGCATGCAGAAGCTAGCCACGTGCCAACTGCTAGTGGCTGTTGAGTGTGTGTGTATGTATATATATATATATATCTATATATACGTGTGTGTGTGTATGTGTTTAATAATTGAGTTGAGAGGGGCTTATGGTGTGGCTGCGGGTCCCATTTCACTGAACATGTGGGAGAGATATATTTATTCCAACGAGTTTTCTCACCAAAACTTTTGAAAAAAAAAAAAATGTAGATAAAATGTCAAAAAAGGAAAAGGCTTGCTCTGGGGTTTCTGTCTTAATCGAAGGAGATCATTCATATGTGATGCATATGTAGATAAAATGTAGATAATTTACGTTTCTTGTTGTTTTCTCATTTTCAACTACTGTGATCAGAGTTGATTTATAGCTCGGAATGATGTCATGTGTGATGCATATGCATATGCATATGTAAATCGATAATCTAAATATTCTCTCAACCTATTTTTTTTGAAATAGGTTGAGAACCGTTAGCATTAAACAACACAAATAATAACAAGTGAGTCTTATATATCTGAGTCTCATGCAATTGTGAAATTTATTGTTTACTAGTTGCGGTAGTCCTAGACATTGTTGATTCCCTATATTTATTGTACGTAGGTGATAGAATATATAATACATATATATATATATATTAACTTAACGATAATATCATATATAATTCTATTTCTATTGCGATGTGCAAAAGTCAAACATAAATATGTATATATTACATTTTATTAGCACGTGGTATGGTATAATATTGCATACAATATTTTTATAAATATCTTAAAATAGCTTTTCATATAGATCCCTTTTTTATTCACCAACTTACTCCAAAAAAGTTGGAAAAAGAAAAAAGAAAAAGGTCTGAGAAAGTGAAAATTCAACCCCTTATTTTAATAATTTATAGACTTTTGAAATTATCATAGCTGTCTGCTTTAATTCCCTCGATCAATTGGTATGCCGACCAAATTTGGAAGATTAATAATTAAGTAAAAAAATAGATAAATAAAAAGTGATTAATTAGAGAATCTACTATAATATATGTTAATCAAAAGATAAAGCAAAGTTTTCCTTTTTAAAAGCCAACTTGAGTGAAATGAAAAGGTGATAAAAGTGCGCCTTTTTATTTTTCATTTTTCGATCTCAGGACTAGTGGACCTCCAAATCCAGTTAACTATGCTATTATACACACACACGCAAATATACAAATATATATGTCAATTCATAAAAACATACATATGGAGATGTTACTATTTACGTAGATGTTATACTTTAAGTTTTATAGGTTATCTATGTACAATGCTATTAGCCTATTATATATATATATATAGACAGTTGTTGCTGGTATTATTATTTATTAATTAATTAGTTGTGTTTGCTCGACTTTAAGTCAAATTAGCTTGACAAAAACAGTATAATAATTGCGTTATAAATTAACTACACCGGAAACAAAATTGTATTTTATGTAGACGCATTCTCCAATTGATGTTCTCCATTGCCACCTATTGGAATAAATATATGAGCTTCCAACTACACCTTTATGGCTTTATCATTAAATTCTAAAGTTGAAATTCATCACGTCATTACGTATGATAATGACTTGGTATTATAGTGCACACACATGCACACACACACATATATATATATGTATTTATATTTGTTTCCTTAAGGGCCTAGCTTTCTTTTTGTCGTATGTTGCCGGATAAATATACGTATAAAAATGTGCGCTGGTATATGCAACATCATTGGCAAAATATATCAATTAAACCCTAATTAATGACAAATCGTTAGACGGCTTTGGTTTCATGCAAGGAAAACTATGAGCCTTCAGAATTCCGACAAGAAGCTGATGGGTCCTTTTTTTTTTTTTTCTTTTTTCTTTTTTTTTTTTTTCCTTTTATGAACTTTCTTACTTTAACTCTTTCTATAATATATATTAGAATATATTTGGCGAATATGATGTTTGTGTATATATATAAGCTATAATATTATATGTCAATTTTCACGTTAAACTAAATGTTATTACAGAAGAGAAAACTACTAGAGAAATATTTTTCTTACATCTATTGCTGGTTTTGTTGAAAAAATGTGTGTGTGTGTATATATATATATATATATATAACGAGGACATGAAATACACATGTATTAGTAAGCGCCTTTTGGAATTTAGTTAGCATTGATTACAAATCAAAATATGGTATACCTCTAAACTACAATCTATAGAACTACTAGTTGTATATTATCAATGTACATTTTCAAATTAAAAAAAAAATTATCTATACATGAATCCAATTATAAAAATCTCTAAGATGGAAATTGATAATAATATATAAATTAGTGGTCTAATCATGTTTCGCCAACACTTTCATGTATGAAGAATTTTATGTTTTGAAAAATACGTACGATTAACCTCAGGTTCCCATCTAAAAATTCTAACTCAGTTTTTTTTTTTTTAAGTCGACAAATTTCTTAACTAGTTTTTGAAAAAGTTAACTAACTCCGACCTAAATATTAGATAATAGATATAATTATATACCTCTTATTTTTAATTATTTATCAATTTATACGGCCTCTTTTTTAGGAGTTGAAAATGTATCCTTTAAATTTGAAGAATTATTTTAATATCATTACTCGTAAACTTTGTGGATGAAAAAAGAAAGGAAACTATTTTTTTTTCTTGACAAAAAAAGAAAGGAAACTATATTTTAAACATTCAAAAACTTATCAAGATCTTTTTTTTTTTTTTTTCACTTTATGTTTTGTTTGGTTTTTTAATGTATATTTTATGAATGTTTAAAATATTTTTCATAAGCTATTTAAGAGTATTTTTGTCATTTTTCTTTTTTTCTTTTCTTTTTTTTTTTCCTTTCACAAGGACACGAAGGATGAAATTGAAATAATTTTTTGAACTGATATATTTGCATAGTTTGTGAAAATAGGAGGAGAATTCAAAATAATAATAACTTAAGCTCCGAGATATAATTATGTAATTAAGCCTTAACACATTATTTAATCATGATTTAATTCCCCGTATACTCAAAAACACAAGAAACGGAACTGGTCACTTACAAGTTAAGTGCTGCTGATAATTAAGGAGACAAATCTCAAAACATGTTGTTTCAGACATAACTCCCATATATGACAGAAACATTTATTAGAGTTACTTCTCTTCAATGGCTTTTGGAGAAAATAGAGGGTCACTGATCTGTGTGCTTTTCTGATAAGCAGAGAGACATGCTCTATATATGGTTATATATATATACACACACACATCCATATATATATACATATAACAGTTTCAGTTCATAGAAAAACGACAATGCCATGTTGAACCGTCGAGTTAATCTTCACCACACACGTACACTCTACACACGGCGGTTTGTATTTGACAAGCAATTTGGTTGGACCACTTTTTTTTTTTTTTTTTGCTTGAAAAATAAAAAGATTGGACGTGACGAGTAGATATTAATAACACTTTTTCTTTTATAATTTGCTAAGATATTATAAGAATAAATTTCATTTTTGTCACGTAGGAAAAAGAAAGAGAGAGAGAAAGAAAAGTGTGTTAGATATTATTTGCAAGGGGGTAGATGAGTAGTGGAGGAGAATAAAAGAAGAAACCGATCGTGACTGAAATAATTAATTAATTAAGCAGTTGGTTAATAATGCTTCATGGATATCATGAAAGTGGGTACCAAATATTGTGTATTGATTAGGGCACAATGTGATTTTCATGGCCTACCTAATGTTTTTCTTTTTAGAAGCAATTTTGGTGCGTATCTAAAACCCATCTCATGCAAGCATATCTTTTTTCTTTTTTCTTTTTTCTTTTTTCTTTTAATTTTATTTTAGGTCGGTCCGTCGAACGGCATTGGAACGTAAGAATATTCATAACGTGATATAAGCACTGATAAAGTCAGAAAATAGTTTTAATAGTGATTATTTAATTTGATAATATTCGCATTTTGGCCGATGACCATTCATCTTGAACAAGTACCACGAATAGTGGGACTTGAGTGTGAAAGGGTGCAGATTCGATCTTGTCTTGTATCTAAAAAAACAGATCGAGCACTTATTCATAAAAATAAATAAGTAAACAAATAAATAAAGAGTGCTTTCGGTCAGTTTCTTTCCATCGACAGAAATATGCAAAAGAGAAATCACCAAGAGCCAGAAAGAAAAAAGAATAGCATATAAACACAGGAGCTCATCACCTTGTAAAATTTTTGTACATATGATCATCAATGACTAAACGCCCTAACTTAAGCCACTCTCACTTTTACAAAAGCCATACTACATTTATCTTGGGTAGTTCATATATATTTATATTTATATATATGTATAAAACAAGATATTTATACGTTACAGTCACAGCTAGTGGACCAAACCCAGTAATATAAAACTGAACAAGAAAATTACATTATACAACCTCATGAGAATATACGGCTACAAAGAGTGTGTTTTACCCTCCCCTTTGCATGGAACATGTGGAAAGTCCCTTCTGTCCTCTTAGAAGGCAAAATTTGTCACTAAAATTGTCAATCATACCCTCCCCCCACTCAGAGCAGACGTACCGGGGCAGTGGCTGTAACCTCGAACCGGCAGAATATGCGTCCCCGCAAGGTGTATTCTCAAGTCCTGCAAACAAATGTAGCTGGTGATGTAGAATCAGGTCGTATTCTTCAAGAAATGTATAGTACGTCGGTTTTTGGCCGTCAAAGAACATGTCTTCGATCGCCACATCGAGTGAGGTGTGACCGATGCCTACCACGTTATGAGGAATGATAATCATCAAAGCATTTTTGTCTTAGAAAGACAGTTAGAAATCACACCAAATTTCCGTGGCTTTGAGTGGTATTAACAAAAAATTTGTGTAGGAAACATGTGGAATTTCTACTGTAGGAAGTAGGAACTATCCTTTTTCACTACCAGTGGGAAAACTGTTTGATTAATTTTTAGCGTTCTGATCTATGAGTGCTCATTGCAACACATGGCATGGAACTTGTCCCGGTCATGAAACAGGTTGAAAAGTTAATCTAATGGCTAAAACGGCAGTTTCAACTGGTAGTTAAAAAAAGGGGTTCCTACTTGGAAATTCCCGGAAACATATGTGGTTATGGAAAACAGCAGAACTCACAAGCAGGAGAATCCTCTTTCCGAAGAAGAATACAGTTGCCAGTAAGTTTTCCTAGTGAGAGGGGATTTGATCTCCAAGGCCTCCTCCTCCTACAGAAAATGTTAAAACGTACTAGTGGAAGTGCATTAGGGAAAATATATATATATATATATATATATAATGATAATATATGGAATCTACAAGTTTGAATCTGTAAGTTCTAACACGGCCTTATTATAAGAAGAATCTCAAGAATTAAATGACATTGACACCTGTAGCAGACCAGACATGAAACTTTCTACCCAGGAAAAAAAAAAAAGAAGAAGAAGAAGAAGAAAAAGAAGATTTGATTAAGGACCTCCTGACGCCCCGTTAGTCGAAGAAACATAAATAGAGTTGATGACATGAATGTACTCTGTTATACGAAGAAACTGCTTACAAAATGGTGAACAGAAAAATAATTTTGGCAAAACTAAATCAGTTCAGCTACTACCAACTAAGGTCATGTTCACTTTTTAATATTCATGGAGGAGAAAGATTAAAGATCCATCTCTCCCTTTTCCATCTATTCGTGTGTTTACTTACGAAATCAAGAACGCTACTTTGATAAACATGCCCTTAATATTCAAGCACTCTGTGATAATTCTGATACATGTTGACACCAGGAGAATTGCACACCACCAAGGCAGCTTTAAACAGGAAGCAACTTATTTGATTAAAATTGTTTTAGAACAAAAATTATTCCGCCGAGCCAATATCTGTAAGGCAGCTTTAAACAGGAAGCAACTTATTTGATTAAAAATGTTTTTCAAAGCAATCTACTAATGGTGAGAACAAAAATTATTCCGCCGAGCCAATATCTGTAATCTGTATGATACCTATATGCAGTAGTCAAGAATTAGATTACTTACCGTCTTTGTCAGGACTCTGTTCCATGTCGACATGTTCTTGTCCTGGTCTCATAACGCCAGAAGATTCACACTCTTGCGAAGGGTTCCCGATTGACATGGAAGACGATTGAGGAACATAAAATGAACTTTCACTAGTGATCTGCTTCTTAACCGATGCGGATTCAGCCGTGGAGCACAAGTCTTCATCTGCCCTCGAGGTCCCAACTTTTACTTGGTCGTGTGAATTACCGGGTATCAGCCTCTTCTCTTCCATACTTTTGGATCTCTTCCTCTTAGGTGTGTTGTCATTTGCAATATGGAATGAGGGAACCCTCTGATCATTCGATGAAATAGTATGACATGGAGATCTTCCCTTCAAGACCACCGTCGGGATAGCTGAACTTTCTATGCGATCCGAATTGTCGACAACTTCTTCATCTGTGCCGTTTGATTCAGCAGCCTTTGCAGCCGCTTCCATTTCCCACATCCTCATTATAGCCTCGGTCAAATGTTCCCTGGCCGAATCAATCTCAATGATGGGTTTCGGATAGTTTAATCCCAGCTCTACTCCTGAAGCTTTAAGCACAGATTCGGGTGCATCCCATGGATGATGAATCCATTCGGTTGGCAATCGTGCTAGCTCAGGCAGCCAATGCCTCACATACTCCCCTTCTGGATCGAATTTCGAGCCTTGAAGCTAACATCAATGTTTCAGAAAATGAATAGAATGAGCGAAAATAGGTCACAATCTTTGTCAAAAAATGACTATTTTTGGATCATGCTTTTTCCCAATTTAATTTAGCTAGTTAGCCTACTTATCTCCGAGTACGCAAGAAAGAACTTTACAAAGATTTCATCAAATCGCATTAAGAGCTGCAATTTTAATTTCAGAATCCTTTCACTGATTCCAATGTAATGTCAAGCACGATGAATTAAGCATGCACGAGTTTGACTACCCAAGGTTTAGCTTTTTAACAATTGGGAAAACGCGGAGCTTTCAGATCATGAAGAATTCAGACGTAAAGAATCAAAAATTGAAATTTAAGATGACACACCTTAAGACAAAAGAGAGTTGAAAAATCAAACACTAGTAAATATTAAGGTACGTATCAATTTAGTTCTGATATAAATGGAATGGTTATTAGTCACATATAAGCAGAATAACAAATTCAAACCTCAGGACTGTCCAAGCGCTCGAGTTCATGACCATCTGGTAAGCTTCCTGATATATACTGCCAACCAAGGATATCACTTTCCAAGTCTGCATCCAAAAGCGTATCCCAGAAATACTTCATCCCCCATCTCCACGGAATAAGAAGAACTTTCACCGCGAAGCTTGAAACAATCACTCTAGTCCTGTTGTGTATCCAACCAGTTGCCCAGAGCTCTCTCATTCCGGCATCAACCAACGGATAGCCAGTTCGACCCTGTCTCCATGCCTTGAAATGAGCGGAGTCCGGTTGCCAGGGGAAAAATTTCAAGTTACTCAGCAGCGATCTCTCATGGGTGAATGGGAAATTGAAACAAAGGTAACGGGAATACTCTCTTAGACCGATGGCCCTGAGAAAAAGATTCACACTCTCTTCCCCACTAGAATTACCTTCCTTTGTCCACAGTATCTGCTTCATTCTTGCTGATTGGAAAACCTTTCTCACACTCAATTCGCCAAAATGGAGATAAGGAGACAGAAGTGATGTATAGTGTCCTCCGACTTTTAGTCTATTCTTTGAATAGTGAAGAAGTTGCTCCTCAATAAATTCATTTAGAGTAGTATCTGCACGGCTCCAACCCGGAGACCAGGCTCTTCCTAATAAGGCATTGCTGGCCTTTTCTGATGCATCTTCTAGACTCAATTCATCAATTGAACACTTCGAAATTGTTCCTATCAGTGACACCACAAAACTGTGTCTCAGCTATTCTTCTTTTACATTCAATTTCTTTCGATTGCATACAAGCTCGATATACATGTGAAAAAAATTTAGGCCATAAGTGAATTAATGAGAAAAAACGAGAACAATAAAGATACTTTGAAGCTGTACCTGTAGCCGGTCTCAATTTCCATGGAGGAAGAAGTGAAACGGGTTCCATTGGCATTTGCAAGCACTTCTCCCAATATGCCTCGAAGGTAGTAAAAGCATGTCCATTTTCGTCATATACTTCCCAAGGCTCGAACAACAAATCTCCATTGTAGCTTTGCACAGAAATACCTAGCTCCACCAACTTTTCTTTGACGTCGTGATCACGAACAAGCGAAACCGGATCTGGAAATACAAAACAATAAGTAATAGAATAAGCAGGAGATATAACATCTAAAGAACTTTGAAAGATATTAGTTACAGTGACTCAAAGTAAGGACGGTGCACAAAGTTGGTATGGATGACGGAAAAAGCCCATCCTCTTAAAAACTAATGATCCCAACTGACCAAAGTGCTTGATCAAATCGCCATGTCAAAACAGTAGGTAGTGTAAAAAAATCTTACACCCCCGTAAATTTCCTGAACTTCAAGTAAAAGAGACAATAGTTAAGATGATGGGTATCATTCAGTGCATGGAGCCTAATTATTGCCCCGATGCAGAGTTTGGATGCAGATCAACCTTAGGGTGTGTTTGGTAGGAACAAGAGAAAATAGGAAAGAGGGAATGGTAGATCACCTTGGTGACATTTGGTATGAAACTCCTCCAATTTAGGAGAGATCAAAGTTAGGGTGTTTTGAGGGATTTGGAGTCCGTCCCCTAATCCCTTCCTTTCTCTGTTCTCTCCTACCAAACATCCATGAATGTCAAAATCCTTTCTCTAATCCCTCCCTCTCCTTCCTTCCACTTTTCTCTCCTACCAAACACACTCTTATGAAAGTCTATTAGGGACTTGACACAAATTTTTCGGTTGCCCTAATGTCAGTTTCATCGGGCATGAGGTACGTGATTCTCTTGTAATCTTATTTTTCATCGTAGTGAAATTCTGCTAACAACTAAAATAGACATAGCACTGACACTGAGTGTGAACCACTATAAATGCAATTAGTTGGAAACAACAAATCTTTACAGACATCCAAACAAGAATTGAACTCAACTAAAAATTCATCCATGTGTGTTTTGTCAAGTACAATGAAGCAACTTTAACAAGAGGAAACAAAACATACCATAAAGATGGTTAAACACAACTTTGGTAGCCCCAGTGGCACAGATGCACTCCAAAAGAGCCTCCAATGTGGTTTGTGCTTTGATCAGCACAAGCTCAGCCCCAAGGGATTTCAGGGACTGTTCCAAATGGACAAGAGACTGCTTCAACCACCACCGCGAAACCCGACCCGGATAGAATTGCCCTTCCTCCTTAGGACACCATATGTATACAGGAAGAACACTTCCCTCCCTAGCAGCAGCTGCTAAAGCTGGATTGTCCTCAATTCTCAGGTCCCTTCTAAACCAAACTATTGTCTTACCACCACTACCCATTTTTGCATAATTCAGACTCCTAATTCAGATCAATAAACCAAAACCCATTAAAACCCATCAAACTTTCCCTTCTTTTCCTTTACTTTCTTCAACTAAAAACTCCAAAATCTAAGAAACCCATGAGGCAAATTGAAGATCAAAAATCTTACCAACATAAAGATTCAAACGTTCTATAAAACCCAATTAAGAACCGCCCAAAATTGATCCACCAGGGACAAATCAAGCTCTAGAACTGCAGAAGAACAAAAAGTCAACACAAACCAGTTGATGCAGAGCAAAACCCCAAAAGGGTTGGTGCAAATAGCTACCTCGGAAGAAAAAAAGTACCGAAATTAGCAAAAAAAATCATCTTCCAATTTTTTTAGTTCACCAGGAGCTTTCAACAAATAGTTCTTGACAGATCAGAATCAGACTTGATGATGATGATGATGATCAACATGTGACAGTGTACAGCGGATCTGAGACAAATCCAATATAATATACTTAACTGTAAGCATTAAAAAATATTATCCATATAAAGACCCAGAATATAGAAATAACCAAAAGAGGAGAATCTAACCAGACAAAACAGTCTTGGCAATACTCGAAAAAAATAATAATAATAATTAACAAAAACAAATAAAAAAGACACTGGTTGATATCAGTAGATGAAGATTCGAGAAAGATAACAAAACAACAATTTTTGCCACCAACCATGCGAGACTCCCTTGTAATTTCTTTTCGCTTAAAAAAAAAAAAAAAAAGGCCCAAAAACATCCACTAGGATTAAAACTTCTCTGCAAAATCTAAAGGGGTTTTTTTTTTTTTTCCTTCTTTTTTTACTTACCTCAAACAAAAATAAAAGACATTTTTTGGGGTGAGAGTAGTAAATGGAATCCATTTTAGCCGTAGTTAAGTTGTGTCAGATCACGTGAACAAGTTAAAAGTGATATTGCTGATTATGGTGGTGGTGGTGGTGGTGGTGGGGGGGAAACACTTCTCTCGTAGCTTCGGTGATGCCCACCATGAAAAAGACGAGCCCTTCACAGAAAGGACACCATAACATAACTCAAAGTCGATTGGTGAATTTGCAATTGTATGTTACCTACTATGATATCCTTTTATGATCTCTAAACACAGGATAAGATAAGATTATTCCTATTAATCGGGTTTCTTGTCAATCTTGTCGGTCATGTTCGGTTAAATTAAATTATTGACGTATTGGATTATTCATGTGATAAATATTTTTTTTTCTATTAATCATTTCATTTTTGTATCTTGTTTTGTTTCGTGTGTCATTGAACTCAATTCATGACCACTAATTACATGCCCTAGTTAAAACTATTTGTCTACGAAAGTCACTTATCTGTTTGGTTGGTTAGTTTGAGTTGAAATATTTTAGTTATAATAGTTAATTTTTTTGGATTTTCAGAAAAGACAAAAAACTTTTTGAGAAAAAGACAAAAACTTTTTGAAAAAAAGACCAAAAAAAATACAGATTGAGTTGAAATGAGATGATAAGACAAACGGATCCTTATATTTCGAGTCCATTAGTTTTAAATAACATTTTGTTGCTATTTGTCCAACGAATTTCCAATTATCAAACAAAAATGTTTTCATAGAAACTTTCGGATTCTTTGAGCGTAAATAAAGGTGACTATTGGGAATTATTTGTAGGATAAGAAAAGGACAAGATTTACCAATATTGGGAATTATTCTAGGTTATTTGCCTAGATATCTAAATTGGATGTGTTAATTTGAAATATGTCTTTTTTTTTTTTTTTTTTACATTCTAAAAAAGTAATTCTAAGACAATATTACTATTCATAAAGAATGGAAAATTAACCCCAAAAAAAAAAAAAGAAATTCCAAAAAAAATAAACAAAAAAAAATGGAATCTAAGACCCAAAAAGGGCTAAAGTTAATTTAATAAAATTGTTAAAAGAAATGGTATAAAAGGAAAATTTGAAAAAAAAAATTTTGATTTGTTGTAAAGAAGGTACAATATTTATAATGAATCAATGAGGAAATATTTTCTCAAAATCAGATTTCACATTAGTAAGAATAAATTAAATAAAGAAAAAGAAACATCTCAAAAAAAAAATTCACATAATGAATCAGTTTTTATCATAAAAATAGGTTCAAATTCATTTGTAAAATATATATAAATAAAAGTATTTTTTTCATAAAGAATTTGATACCATTAATTGTGTTATTCTTTAATTTGTTTGGTTGAGGTATAAATGACAACTATTTGATTTGTATTAGATTACTTAAATAATAGATTCTTTCATAAAGAATTCATTGATTTTTTAATATAAAAAGTGTGAATATTTTAATTTCATCAATCTTTATCATAAATACTTTGTGTTGTGTTTATTATGTTGGAAAATTCTGAAAAATGGAGACAAGTAACAAATACGT
The DNA here is from genome assembly GCA_025413485.1 of Ficus microcarpa. Classification (NCBI taxonomy): domain Eukaryota; kingdom Viridiplantae; phylum Streptophyta; class Magnoliopsida; order Rosales; family Moraceae; genus Ficus; species Ficus microcarpa. The sequence continues at coordinate 17,837,548 of CM046382.1, read as the reverse complement.
TTTCCTTAAAATATTATTTGCCCCCTCTGGAAAAAAAGATTGCTTTGGGTTGAACAATAAATCCCTTGCAGAATATGACAAGTCTTTTGGACGAATTTTAACACCATATTTAGTTAATTCAAGTAGAAAAAGTACACAATATTTATGAAAGAATAACAATAGGAGAAAGAGAGAGAGAATTCAAATTTTTCCAGTGAGTGATATTTGATTTTTCTACAGCTCTTTATATAAAACTAACAACTTTTAGTGACACCCTTTGGGTAACAACTACCATTAAGTCATTAACATATTTTTTTTGAAAAGATACAATTTTACAAGAGATTTCACAAAATGTATCTTTTTTGAAAAAAAAAAAATGCAACCATTCTAAAGATTACATATGTTTTCAAATTTAAATTTGAAAAAAAAATTAAACAAATTAATTTTTTATTTATTTAATAACAGTTTAATCACAATACGTCAGTGTCACATACACAAGTGTCAGGTGCGCCTATCAAGTGCCAAAAGTGCCTCTACAACCTCACTACCTACACCATGTATGCGAGCGAGCCACATAAACACTCCCACACATCACTAAATTAACCTTTTAAGGTGGAAAAAACTTATAAAGTGCTCTACACTCTTATTCTTTTTCCATGTAGAACTTTTTACATTAGTTGTCAAACCCAATAATTATACTAAGTCTATATATGAACAAAACCCAACATATTATTGGGTATGAACCATCAAATAGTAAATATTTTAAATTTATAATAATTACTTTAATGTTTATAACTAATTTTGATTTATTACCTTTAATTCACATCTATTAACAAAAAAATATTCATTATTAAAGTCCAAAAAACAAAAAAAAAAAAAGGAAAATAAAAGAATTTATATAGAAATAAAATAATGTCGATTATAATTAAATAACATAATAGATATTATATATATTTATTTCTTAAAAAATTGACATATACAAAATATTATTAAAAAATAGATATATTATAAAATGAGATTTTAAGATTGAATTTTTAATATAATTATTTTAATAAATAAAGATAAGAATCACGTTGAAAATGTAGGTGCAATTCGTTGGTACTAAAAACTACTGTAACCCCACGGGAACCCAACGACAACGCACATATGACATAGCCTTTACCATACATTGCCCTTGCCCAATAGGCAATAGCTACGTGTTTTTTTTTTTTTTTTTTTTTTTTTAACGACGAAGTAATTCTAAATATGGAATGACCTCCAACAAAAGAACAAGAACACATGCAGTAGGTTTGGTTTCTCACGTGGCCCTGAATATACGAACTTGTGGGTTTCCAAATTCTGTTTCCCAACTTGATTCTGTTTCCAAATTCAAGAAAGTCTTGTCGGATCATTAATTGAAATTAAAATTTTTTAAATCAGGAAGGATTAATATTTAAAAATTAAATATAATTTTTAATAATTTTTTTAAAAAATTATAAAAAGATAATGTGTGGTTGAAATTAAATTAAGATACCAAACCAAAAAAAAAAAAAAAAAACTTGTGGGTTTTCTTTGGTTTTGTGCAAAGTATCCGTACATGATGACGAAATGGGAAAGGACCCCACTTGATTTTGTTTTGTTTTGTTTTTTATTTTATCTTATTATCTTATTTTATTAACACCACAGGATTTTTAATGCCTACGTCATTTTTCCTCTTTAAGAAAATTTTTAATAGATCTAACGGTTCCCAAAGTTAAACAAAAAAAAATAAAAAAAGAAAAACGAGTAAAGCCTTGCGATTAGAACGAAGAGGAGAATAAAATAATATTTTTAAAGAGAATAATAATAAGGGGGTGTTTAGTGAATGCGTTTAGTTTAAGATTTTTAAGTTTCAATAGTAATTTTTGTTGACTTTTCAGAAAAGATAAAAAAATTTTCAGAAAAAGACAAAAATATGATGAAAAAAGTACAATTTAGTTTAAAATGAGATAGAAAATAAACAAACTCTAAGTTATAGTAAAAAATTTCAAACATAATAATAACAATATAATTAAATTTTTGATCACATGATATTTAAAGAAACTCCTCCTCTTTTTTTTTTTTTTTTCTCTTTCTAACATGAAACTATATATGTAAATTTATTATTATAAATTAATCAAAAATCTAAAATTTGTTAGAAATTCAAAATTATCAGAAATATATATCATAATTTATCATCTTTTAAAAAAGATATTATAAACTTTAAAGGTATTTATAAAATATGTTATTCTCTACAATTTTCCTTTAGAATATAGATTGTGTTTGAATGTGTAGGAATTTAAATATTTATACTTAATATAGAATTTAAATTATGTAATTAAATTAAATATATATTTAGATAGTTTTTGTTAAATTAAGAAGTGAATATTTGAATTTAAAATTTAAATTAAATTATTATTAAATAGTGAATATCAATTATTTCTAGTACAATTGTTGCTCAACCGAGCACATCATATTGGAATACACAATAATCATTACTACAATGGTACGCCTACACATGCCACTTAGAGAGTTGTAAATTTAGGGTCCAGTTGACGCATGATTTACTCCTTCGCTTTTATATTTCCTGCCGAGTCGAGGGTTATAAGGAAAAATTAGACAAGTAAATAGTTTTTACACATTTATTTATAAAAGTGACCACAATTTCTTTTTTTTTTTAATAGAAAAATTACCATAAATAAGTTATTAATTACAGTGATCACATTGATTATAATCAATTATTGATTAATTATAATCAGTTAATAAAAAATATATATTAATTTTGGTTAATTTTTTATATTTAATCAATAATTGAATAATTGATATTTTTTAAAGAACGGTTATTTTCTTAATTTTATAAAACTATGGTGATTTATTTTTTAAAAAAAACTTCTTAAACAAATGTTATTTACGCATAAAACCCATTTTATAAGAGATTTGGAACTTGAAGAAAATAGCAACTCCTCCAATCCGGAATGAAACTCGGCAAAATCGTCATATATCTATATATATATAATGTGAGATTATATCGTCTTTCTTTTATGTATGCTTATATATATATTTATGATTTTAAATCTCTTAATAGCATAAAGTTACAATATTTGATTCTTAAAGGGTGTTTGGTTCAATCATCCAACCCATTCAACTCATTTTTTTTTTTTGTCTTTTTCCTAAAAAATTTTTTATCTTTTCTGAAAATTCAAAAAAATTTACTATTGAAACTTAAATTTCTCAACTTAAACTATTACTCCAAACACCCTATTAATACATCATCGACTAGACGACGTGTGATAAAATTCAGTCTTTCTTGAACATTATTTTGATAATTTTGTACGTGATAATTAGATGTGTAGTTCTTTGTTTTTTTTGTTTTTTGTTTTTTGTTTTTAATATATAAATGATGTGTAGTTCTTTGTTAGCATCAACTAATGTGTTATGGAGAAATTATGTTTCATCAATTAAAAAAAGAAAAAAAAGAAAAAAGTGAAGAAAAAGCCGACATATTTGACCGAGCCCGACTTTCCAAGCTTGCTTCGTTCACCAAGGTTGAGATGCAAGCATTAGAAACAAATAACGAACTGTGAACTTTGCTACTTTCAGAAAAGAGAGAGAGAGAGAGAGAGAGAGAGAGAGAGTTCTTTGCTAAGATTTGGTGTGTTAGTTTGAGTTGAAATATTTTAGTTGTAATAGTAAATTTTTTTGAATTTTCAGAAAAAATAAAAAATTTTTTGAGAAAAAGACAAAAATTTTTTAGGAAAAAGAAAAAAAAAAGTTTGAAATGAGATGAAAATGAGATGGTGTCCATCCTTCCTCTAAAAGCAAGCTTTCCACTGTTAAACATACCGAAAGGGCCGTTTGGAGGAGGTTTAGAGATGATGTTTTAAAGATTAGAGATAAATTAAGTTTTAAAAATGTAAGTTTAGTGAAAATGAATTATTTGGATTAAAAAAATATAAAAATTTAAAAAATATGTTCTTAAAAAAAATATATCAATACGAATCTTATTAAGTTCATCTCGAAATTTTGTGTAATTTAAAGAAAAAAATCGTCTCATTTGAATTTGAAATAACAAAATTATGAATTTTTAAAGTTTTAATTTATTGTAAATATTTGAATATGTGAATAGTTAAAAGTGTGTTTTGAACTAAAGAAAAAGACCAAAAAAAACAAAAAAAAAAAAAAAAATTGGACATGTGTTTGCAGATTTTACCACAAACGCCCCCTAATAATATTTATTTCTACATATGTCAATCTGAGTGGTCTACTTGAGTTGAAGTTTTAAAGATATTTTGATTGATTAGTTGAGTTTTAGAAATATATGTCTGGTTGAAAATGAGCTGTTTGAAGTTAAAATTTTATAAATTTGTAATTTATTTGAAAAAAAAAAATATGAATCTTGTTTTGTTTCTATCAAAATTCTATGCAATTAAACAAAATTATCTTCGACATGAATTAAGAAAATTATGAACTTCTACATGTGATTGTTGCTATGGTTTGGATTGTAGAATTTAGATTTGAATTGAATTATGCGTTTAATGAGGTGTTTGAATTGCTAGAGTTAAAAAGTGTAAAATATTGAAATGTATTTGAAAAAAAATAGCAATATGAAGCTTATTTCGTTTGTCTCAAAATTTTATTAAAAAAATCATCTTATTTTGACTCTAATATACAAAGTTATGGACTTTTGGCCTATGTTTGGTAAGAAGGAAAGAAAACAAGCTGGAAAACAAAAATAGGAGGGAGAGAAACTAAGAGAAAGAGAAAAGATTTTATTTCTCCTTTATGTTATTTGATATTACAGGAGAAAAGAATTTAAAATTACCTTCTTTTATTTCGCATTGCAAGTGAAAATGGAAGGAAAGAAAAAAGAATTGTTCATTCAATTACCAGTTTTATCCATAATTTTTATTGCCTTTAGGGATTTTTATTAATACACAAGTGTAGTTTAGTGACTTCATTAGTTTTACTTTTAGTAAAGTTTTCTCTCCACTTTTCTTTGCAATTTTGAAGAGATTAAAAAATGTCGATCCCATGTACTTTTTTATCTTTTCAATTTTCCTTTCCCTCAAACACCATAGTTTTTGAATTTCCATCCAAAAATCACTCCACCTTCTTCCTTCCTTCTACATTTTCATTCCTACCAAATATAGCATTAAATTTTAAGTTACGTAGATGTAATAGTAACTATGAATAATGAAAACTGGGAGGAAAAAAAAATTGATTTGTGATTTTATGATCCAAACCTTAGCATCAAATTGCCCCGTGAAGTTTGAGATTTTAAGAGAGATTTAAAAATATGAATATTGAAATTACGTTAACTTTAAAGAAAAAGACAACTTTTGGAAATATTTAGTCAGAGGGAACCAATTAAACACCGCTAAATCTTATCAAAATCTAATTAAAATACTGTGTATCATCTAACCAATAGAATCCAAACAAATAGGATATCTAACCAATAGAATCCAAACAAATCTAACCGTTAAAAACAAAATCCTTCCTTCAAACTTCATAGGATTGCAAGATTTCTCTTAAAAGAAAAATGGCCTCTGCTAAAAAATGTGGACCCTTTTCCGGACTTTACTCGGGGTTGTTGAGCAAATATTATCAAAGACCCCAAAAGCATTGAAAATGGGACCTAGAAGCCGCCCACTTGGGAGAGAAAAAAACAAAAACTAAAAAGTGTGTTCCCTTTGTGCAACAGAAAGCATATTACAGGTCTAGGTATTCCTTCTGTCAATCACTACAGAAAAAAGAAGAAAGCAGGAACCCAAAAAAAAAAAAAAAAAAAAGGTCGGATCACCTTGTTTATATTGGAAAAATTCAATTCATTCCAATCCAATCCAATCCAAATAGAATTTTTTTTTTTTTTTTTTCAAAATATGTAGCACATCATCTTGAATTGGAATAGGAAAATTGGATTTTTCTTATTCGAACCCGTGCACCAAACAGGAACACAAAAGAAAAAGAATATTACAGGCCTAGGTATTCATTCTGTCAATCACTAAAGAAAATGAAGAAAACAGGAACACAAGAGAAAACAGGATCGGATTACCCTTGTTCAGATCGGAAAAATCCAATTCCAACTCAAGTAGTTCATTTTTTCTAAAGCCGCAACACATATTTTTCTCTCTACCAAATACCCATTCGGTTTAGATTCTCAATTCTAATTGGATTTTTTCAGTTCGAACTCATGATCCAAAAACAGAAAATTTGATCTCGGTGTGCAAAGTGCAAGGGCAATACTGGCAAAATATGGTGAAGTGACGGATGAATACTAGGACATGCTCAGGGATAAAATTCCTTGTGAATAAGAGGACTACAATTTATCAATCTCAATATCCATAGCCATGCCATACCGAATATTTCACCTGAGAAGCATCATGGCAATAAGGAAGGCCCGAATATCCCAGCAAAGGGTCAATAACTAAGAGCCCCCTAATCAGCCTTCCCAAGGTGCTTGATTATTTAGTAATTAAGCTAATATGTAATTTGTACAATAGTAAAAGGAATGAGCATTCCATTTTTCTTGATAGAAGAAATTCCTAAAGGACTTCTTTTTCAGATGACAAACCATATCGCAGGTGCTCAATGTGCCCGGTCTCTGAGGACTTCAAGATCCATCTCGGTCGGATCAGTTGCCTGGATCTCATAGTGAATCCCCTCTAGCTCCCTTCGGAACCTGCCCTTTGATGTTGCATACAGCATCTTCGCACGGATCCTCGACACAGATGGTGACCTGGAAGCAAAGATTTACAAGGGCAAATGTACCACAAGTGAATGTTAACGAGAATTTCCCGATAATGCAATCATCGAATTTCCATTAATTCTACTAGCAACTGGAAAGCTTAGAATAAGAATAATATTGGTCTAGTCCAAACGTTAAACATCATCCAGAAAATCTTCACAAGGACAGCAAGACAAAGCAAAATATTAGCAATAAATAACACTAGCACTCCTTCCTCAGAAGGAATTTATTGTCACACCAATAAATACTCTCATGAAAAGTATCAAAGATCGATGGTGGGATGAAGTATAAACGAAATGGAGGGTAGCCCTGTCGTCATTGCCTACCACAAGAGGAAATTTGCTATCTTCCCAAGAAGAATAATAATCAGACAGTTCAATCTACTGGCACTTCTTTTATTTCCCTAACACACTAAACAAGTGAAATAGGAATGAGCTCTATTTTAGCTTTCTCTATTAGTACTATAAGACTTTCAAAACCTGGACACATGACCAAACATGGCTGAGGAAACCAATAACTGACCAAAGACATGAAAAAGAGAGGCAATCAACAACTGAGAAGGTTGTCCAAAATCCCTTGGTACAAAGGCACGTAACAAAGGAGAGAACTGCCTGTCCTAGCATGCGAGGATACCATTCAGATTAATCAATATATCGCTGCTCATCATACACTCATTAGTGCCAAAAGATACTATGAGCATAGCTATCAACTAATCGGAAAACCGCTAAATGCATGTTCGAAACACACGTCAAGAAAAATTGGCAATGGATATAGCAATTAATAAGTGTGTAAAAATGGTAATGAAGTTTCTAGCACAACAGCCTAAATTTATAATAAACAAACCGTTAAAACACAAAAGTCTTGACATCAACTAATTAGATTATGGGCCAAAAAACAGATTGATTAACGAACAGTGATTGGAACAAGACACGCAGCCTATTACTTCTGAATCTAGCTACTGCAGAAAGAAACTAACCAAGCAATGAAAAAGATCTTGCTCTTTTGGCAATTCTCCGAAGTGACAAAATCAAAGTCGTAAACTGCATATCGACAATCATTCTCAGGCAATGAAGCAGAAAAGTCATCAAAGCTTTCAGCTGGGCCTCCAGTTTTCTCGACCACAACCTCATTTTTCTTCTCATCAATCTTAAAAATCAAATAGCGGAAAACTTTCTTCCTCTGAAGTTCAAGGAACGTACTCTTGCAGTGATCAGCAACTCCCATGCCAGACGAAGCATTTCCCTACAACAAACAAACCCAATATTCAATATTCTCCTTTTCGTAGAATTCTCTAGTGGAGTATGAAAAGAAAACACGACATTGCCAGAACACAGTCCGTTGGATCATATTAGAATCATATCAGATTGAAAAAAAGTACGATAATTTGAAGGAACTTGGTTCGATATGCAACCGTTACAAATTGTGAAAAAACAACTAAAGATCACCATCATCATTTTCTTTGTTGCTCCAAACTTGCAAATTTATCAAACTACATTTTTAGTCAACAATAAGATTCGTATAATCGGGTGCGCAATGCTTTAACCTTCAGAAGATTAGAATCACTTCTAGTCGGAATATCAAAACAAATTAAAAAAAAAAAAAAAAAGTGCTCAAATAATAAATTAACAGAACCTAGCTCTGAAATCCAAATTGTACGGAATTCAAAAACTGAAAAAAGCTCAGTTCCATGGAAGTTTGGAAACTATAATCAACAAACAAAAGCAACGAAATTGAGAAAAATCCACAATTTCAGACGATGTTCCAAATAAATTTCAAATAACCCAAACTCAAGCCAAAAAAACAAATAAATTACTGAATCAAAGCGACAATAAAAAAATTAAAACCTAATACGTATTTGCGAAGCTAAACATGAAAATTAGAGGATAATTACAACTAAATATGATAATGGAGCAAAGTCAGGTAGATCTCCATGAGAGAAGGAAGAAGCTTACTCCTTTGAAACTCATGTCTAGGAGCGAGAGAGAGAGAGAGAGAGAGAGTTTAGGGGAGAGAGAGAGTGGAGAAGAACGAAGGAGGAAAAGAAGCCACCAAAAAGAAAAGAAAATTGGAATGAGTAGAGAACAGTGCAAAGAAGAAAAGAATTTCGTGGTTTGAAGGAAAAGAAATTGGGGATTTTCTATATGGTAGCACTTTTTAAAAAAATAATAATAATTAAATGATTTTTTGTGTAATTGTAAAATTTAACTATAATTATTAAACTAATAAAAAGTTAAACCTAACTTCAAAAAAATAAAAAGTTAAACCTTAATAATTAAAAATAATTATATCGATTAATAAAGGAAAACAAATAGGAAGTTTTATATGGTAGCACCTTTTATTAAGTGCAAAATTAGATGACTTATGATTAAATTTTTTTATTCCTTTTTCAATAAGGTTTTATGGTAAGATTTTATATTTTATAATCTTAAAAAGCTATTGTTTTAATTATATAATTTTTTAACCATCTGTATTATTAATGCCAAAAATCTTTGAGATAACACCAAATAAGGTCACTAGGCGTGACATGTCCCTATGTCGTCGTGCTCAGCCGAATCGCCTGCAAAACGGAGAAAAGCACTTCAGAGTAAGGAGAAACTAGGGAGTGTTTATCAAAGGCACTCCGATACTTACGTCAGTAAAGAGCATTAAAGAACAAGCGAAGGACAATTAGAGTTTTAACTAGGAAATTAGTCCATATCTGAGGGAGTGAAACACTACTCTATTTCATAAACATTCCACATGGTCCCGAGTCTCCTAGGTGGTCCCAAGAGTTAACCCATGTTAGGTGTACCGACACCCAATGTTCATTGAGTGAGTGCCACGTGACTTGTTACTCGGGTCGCGAGGGAACACAGGTACAGACTATAGGTGCAGCTGTCAAATAGTACCAAGTAGTGCGAGAGCCTAGTGTTGGTATAACTGTAGGCACCAGTGTTAATTAGTACAGGGTGCTGAAGGGAACGCAGGCGCTACAAAAGTTATGGCTGTTAGTCAGTAAATGACAATGGAGCAAGTGCCACATGGACCGGTAAATTTGAGCAAAGGTCATCGAGGGTGAAGGTCGAGGGTAATCCTCTAGTCAAACCCGATCCTCACTACTTCATGCAACTTGACTTTGCCATTCTAGCCAATGGGTAATCCTGGTTGATTAGTTGTCCAACTTTCTTTGTCCGATCACACACCTAATCTCGAGGTGGTAAGCTTTGATAAGCTCTACGAGTGCACTGAGGTGCTCCAACCACAAACTCTTCTCGACAAGACAACAAAGTGACACATCAGTGATCGTTGGCGCTGTTCAGTCGCATCTTAGACGCATACGGGTTCCTAATCTGATCATATCCGATCATACCATCAACATTTATTATCAAAATAGTTTTTTTTTCATATGTTATGAATATTCATATATCAAACCATAAAAATTTAGTTCCACAATTTAATTATTAAAAAAAAAAAACGTCAATTACACGATTAGAAAACGCTTCATGCATAGCATAAAATGCAGTCTTTGTCATGGAAAATTTTCCGTTTTAAAACCGTGTCACGATGTCGTGTCTATCTCTTTTCTGTGCTTTTCACTTTTTTTTGTTTTTTTTTTTTTGACAGAGATCGCTACGTTACATCGTCGGCTGTGGCAGAAGATAATAAAATAACCTGCTGTGGTAGGACTTAAAAAATCACAGACGGTTTTCCCAAAAAAAAAAAAACCAGTTCAATCACAGACTAGTTAGTGGATTATAGACCGTACGATTGAGGTTAAGGCGTTGTGATTCATTCGTCATGTGATGCAGATGTTTGGCCTTTTGGGCCTTGAAAGTGTCGGTTGGGCTTGGAGATTGAGTCTGTCTGGGTTGGCCCAATTCTCTAGGGTGGGTTGAGCCTAGTCGAGCCATCAAGTACAAGAAGGGTGATTCGTCAGATTAAACACAAGTCAAGATTATTGTCTCAATTATAGTAGTTTATTCAACCTATAATTAGATAAATATAAATTGTCAAAATTCTAAATAAAAGAGCAAAAAAAAATATATATATATATAAACATATCTATTTGAAATACTGTTTTTTACAGTTTTGTCATATAGGGAGAAAGTATCTCGATCCAACTTGACGTAAGTATTTGGATTCATAAAAAGCTGTAAATATGGATCGCTAGCTAGACGGATCAGCTTATGGCCTGCCTCTTCAGCTCGTGGGGCCCACCTGCCTTGAAACAACTTGAGGCATACTGGGCTGAGGTTCTAGGCCCATCAAATAGTCATTTTACATTAAAATGGTTTTTGCAAGAATGCCATAAATTTGACATCCGTTTGTATTTATGCTCACGATAATATTAAAGTTAATAATTTTATCATTTTATAATACCTAAATTATCAATTTAATGATAGTGTGGGTAAAATTATAAACAGGTACTCAAAACATGGTTCTTCACCTTATTTTCTCTATGTAAAATTATTAAAAATTTTCATAAAAGATATCAAATTTCCCTCTAAATTTGCGGCCGTCCGGGCAGTGACAAGTGTCCCGTCGGGTTATAGGACTAGAAGAGGCATCCATTTCTTTCATTCAAGCTTCCCAGTCCGGCTCGCTTCCTTTCATTCGTTCCATGACCACAAACATTGCACTGCCTTTATTCCTATTAAAAAATCTTGCCCAAAAAAAAAAAAAAAAAAAAAACACATACACACACTCTTGCAATACCAGATTGTGTTGGACAGAATTGTACTAGCATACTTGTAGTGTCCACTAGTGACGGGACTGTAACATGGAAAGTGGTTCATCATGGTACATAAATTTTTGTGCAACGGAAGTCACCTACCGTGCTATCGCGGGTAGCCGATTTCACTACCGTAAGTTTTCTCAGTGATAAATTATATTAAAAAAGGCAACAATTTTCTTTAGGATCAAAATTTCGTTCAAATTTATGAATAAGTTAAAGAAAATGTTTAAGTCTTTAAAAAAGTTGTATTCAAATTGACCATTTTGTATAAATACTTCATTGTCTCGTGGCGACGACAATATGGCTGGCCTGATTGTGGATTTGATTGACTGCCATGGAGCAACCGAGTTCATCGCAGGCCGTGGATAAAGAGGAGATCTATGTCAAGTAGGAGAAGGGCACCACTCGTCAATCAAAAGTTGGGAACTTATGAGTAGGGTGTTGGTTGACGATCGAAAATTGATTGGGTTAAAAACCCATCACTTCCTTGTCATACTCAGAGGAAGTAGATCCCGCTTGTGAGGTTGAAATTAAGCCGTTGATAGGATCATCACCAAAGTCTTTATATTTACAAAAAAAAAAAAAAAAAAATTTGGGAACTTATGAAAAATACCATAAATTGAAGCCTTGTATTGATTTTTCCCACAAGAAAAAAACTATAAGCAAAACTGTTATGACATATGATCATATTTTAATTAATTATGTATTTGTTCATTCTAAATTTCCAATTATACTCTTAAGTTATCATTTAGTATACATGATGATACCGGTCATTTGATGGTGATCGGTTAATTATCATCTTGCTTCAAATTCTTAGTTGATTATCATTTCATAAAAAACTAATAATATATTTTTTATTGTGTCCTACCGAATATATTATGACTTTCCTATTACAGATAATTTGTGAATTTGTATATTATTGGATGTCAATTTAATTATAAATTGCTTGTTTGGTCCCTTGTTATGAAGTTGTGATTTGATCCTTAACCTTTTGTTTTGTTTTTGTTTTGTTTTTTGTTTTTTGTTTTTGGTTTTTGGTTTTTGGTTTTTGTTTTGTTTTGTTTTGTTTTGTTTTTGTGGTTAAAAGATCCCTAAACTCTTTAAAAAGATGCTATTTGTTCCTTTTCAATAAAAAGATTTTAAAAGTTGGATGGATCACACACACATACACATATAAATGTATGATACACATAAGTTAAACCATTTAAAATTTTGATTAATTATCATTTAATAGTAAATAATGTGTGATTAATATGCCTTTTGTTTTGTTAAAATTTTAACTTTTATTAGTACACCTTTTAAAAATCAAATGCAATATTCAAAAACAATATGAAAAGACGTTTGGCACTTAAGATAATGCACTCAACTGCATTAAATTTCTTCATATATATATATATATATATATATATAAGTGCATAAAATCTCCTGCAGTGCACTTTGCATATTCAAACAATATGAGCGTTTACTTAAGATAATGCAGTCTCCTTTAGACAATGTAGAGCAGACTGTCACTGACTTATTAGTTGATCTTTCAAGAAAAAATATTGGTGGTCATGAGACAATAAATGTTCAAATAGTTTCATAAAAAATAGAAGAATAAAAAAATAGTAACAATAATAATAATGGAAGAACTACAAAACCAGCACCAATAAAAGAATTAAAAAAACACATTTCATTAATTGAAAAACTTATATCTTAAGTACATAAGAATTTTGCTTTCAAAAAATAGACGGTTTCATAGTAATATAAAATATCAAACATATTTCAAAAGGTATTTATATAGTTTACGTAATTAATTTCTTCATATATTTTTGGTGACATTTTAATGATAATTGTCTACATTATGTAAAAATAAATACAAGTATATTTTATTACTTGCATATGTACCTATATATGTATATGTGTGTGTGTGCAGAAAATTCCAGCCGTCGACGCAGACTTTAGCGGTAGCGTTGAAGACTGGTAATCAAGATTTACGTTTATACAATTTAAATCTACTTAGTCAAGTATAGTAATAATAGAAATAGAACAACTTTTACGAAAGAGAAGAAAAGGTAAGCCTTTTTTTTTTTTTTTTTTTAACCTTCCTTTGCTTTTCTGTCTTGAGGACAAAAATTAAAGGACCGGTCCGAGACGGGCATTAATTGAGCTGCATCATATGCTTACTGAGATATATATATATATATATATATATATAGCAGACGTCGGGTCAATTGGCGAAGCTATATGCGTACGAAACCAACATTAATACTATCTAAATTATATGTGGAAAGTTCAGTTCATTTATCAAACTTTTCATACACCTAATTAATTAGTATATTTCTCAATGCAGTCGAATTCTGACTGCGTTAGTGCGAGTACGTGTGTGATGTATTCAGTGTGTTGAACAAACGCAGCCAAGATCATCGCTGACTTTAATGTACCGATGACTCAAGTGGGATGGCAAGGTTAGTCACTTGCCCCGATTGATAAGGTCTTGAGTTCTAAACACTACACTTATCATCAATGACGGATTCAGATAAAGAAAATTTTCTCGGTAGGGACACATAAGATAATATAATTTTTATATTTAAAAAAATAACGACTTATATGTTTTTCTTAGTACACATAAGAGAAAATAATTTTTTATGTTTAAAAAACAATGACTTCATATGAATAAAGAGGTTTAATAGTTTTTATTTAATTTTGATCAACATATTATAATTTTTAGGTACAACTCTTATTTTTTTTTGAAGCATTCCAAAATTGGTTGTTGAACTTTATCTCAAATGTCAAAATTATGATGAAAAATAAGAGTTTTTAGCCTAGAATGTGTTATAAATTATTTTCATGCTTTTACTAAAATTAAGTTTCACTTTTATTTTTTCACACCAATAGTTTTTTTCCTTTTAAGATGAATACTCTTCACAATAATAAAAAATTATAAAAAATTATACGCATCAATATTATGGATGTTGATAATTATGAAGATAATGTCTTAAAAAAAAGAAAGTAAAAACAAAACAAAAAAAAAGAATGTAGATAAAGAAATTGGAAGAATTAATAAGAATATCCAATTTGGTTATGGTATTAGAATGTAAAAGATAATATAAGTTTAGTTCTGTTATTAAAACATAAAATATAATTCAAATATTAAGTTTGGGTATATTTTTTTTTAAATTTTTGAGTGGAGGCACATTAAAACTATTAAGAGAAATATGGGAGCTTTTTTGAAATTTAAAAAACTTGAGGGGGCACGTGCCCCCACTGGTTCCCCTTAAGTCTGTATACTTCATGTGATTATCTAGACACGTCATATTTATCCTTATACTCCTTTTAAACAAGTTTAAAAAAAAAAAAGTACACGTAATCAATGGTGGATGGCCACACTTTATAGAGTGGACCGAGCACATGAAATTTCATTTTTATCACCCAAGTTTCCTTTTTGAAAACTTTAGTTGGAACTATGTCATCACTTAATTATTTATATATATATATATATACACACACATATATATACAGTAACCTTACTAAAAACATTTTGACTTCATCAATACATATAAAATAATCAACAATATTGCAATTTGCAATGTTGAGCAAAAATGTTAGTAAAACTTGAATTAATGTTTAGTCGTCTTCGTTCATCTTTTGGTTTTCAATTGCATGTTGCTTACCATTTGCACACGCATCTGCGTGTGGCAGGAGAAATATACCATGTCAAATCTAAGATGGGCCTCTGAATAAATCAATTATTTATTTATTCATTTTTTTAGCTTGTACATTTAGATTAGTTATATACATAAGCCAGCCGTTGCGTATAAAATTCTAATTTGCAAAGGGAAAATATAATTAAACGAAGAATAGATCATGAAAAAGAAGCGTTTGCCTTAATATAATTCGATTTTTTTTTTTTAGAATATTAAAACGTGAATATATAACATTTAGATTTTGGTTTTTGGTCAACTTAAAAAATTGATCCTAACACTTATTTATAATATGCTTATACGTGAAACTGCATGGGATTAATGTGTACACAAAGTACTCAAACATTATTAATGAATTATAATTATGTACATAGATATTTGGATATAGAAGTTGCCCACAAAGTTGACTTTGACCAATTATCAATCACGCATATGTATACTTATACATATATATATATATATATGTTTTTTTATTGACAACTGTGTAACGCATTATAACATTCTATTAATGAAAATATGACACATGAGTTAGTATTCTAAAAATTGGAATTAGAATTGGTATTCCTAATACTACTCATATATATATATATATATTTCTCTCTCAAGAAGCAAGAAAGTTTTTTTTTTTTTTGGTAATTTGTGGTATTTAAACTCTATACTGTATAACAAATTTATACGGTTTTGATAACTATTTAAACAAATTTATATATTCAATAATTGCTGAATTATCTATGTGACCACACTTTTTTTTTTGGCTTGATCAAAAAAAAAAAAAAAAACGACTCCTCAGATCACCTTAAAGCATTATTTATCAATTGCATTATACTAATTTTTTATTTAGTTTTGAATTTTTCTTTTTTTTTTTTATACTACTACTCAATTATAATATACCAAATAATTATTACTGTTAAACTAAAAAATTGCACTATGATGACATGGTAATTTTATTGCTACTAAAAAATTATGATATGAGAGTAGAAAAAAAAATAAAAACTAAAACCAGTGATTATCTTTAAAATAAATTTTTTAATTGGTTCTCTCTTAAAAAAAAAAAAAAAAAAAGGAGTCAGAACTGTATCAATTGGCGTTATTTTACATTTCCCGGGGTTCAAGATCTTACAAATTAATTTGTATGGTGGGAGGGAGGAAATAAATTAAAAGAAAAAAAAAAATCAACTTTGGAGGTTTTGGCGGTTTATTTGGAGGTATATGCTCGAGGTTTGGTCCAGAATGACCACTAAATTTGTATGTGTGTGTATTATATATATATATATATATATATAAATATAAATATAAATATATATATATATATATATATGCGTGTGTGCGCGCACGCACGTGCAATTGTTTGTTTTGTTTTTTGAAAAAGACAAACAAACTAAGCAAATAACTGTTAAAATCAATGCTTACTTCTTATACACTTCTTTTTTTAATGACTTGCCACGCTTTTTTTTTTTTTTTTTTAAAGGGAGTTGTCACGATTTTAAATAACGTTATCTGTTAAGAATATGAATTGAATATGGATATAATTAAACACTGAAGTGCAGATTTTCTGACTAGTAATTTGGATTTTTTTCCCATATATTTTGAAGGATTATTTCTCATATTAAATTAAGACACAATGACAGAACAGAAATCATTTGATTAATAAATCATTTTCAGAAAAAAAAAAAAAACAAATTAATTGGTTTGATTATTTGTAATTATCACCTGCTCATTAACGATGCAATCGAATATTATACACTTTCATGGATAACTATAATATATAGATAATAATCTCTGCCCAACCGTACATGTAGCAGCAAAATATAAAAGCACACATGGTTGTATTTTATATTAACATTTTTATGATTTAATCCCTTAGAAAAACATTTTAATAATTTAATTGCAAGATAGTTAATTCGAGATAGTAATTGTTAACAAAGTAATTGATGCCTAAGACGCGCGTATATGGAATATACATGTATATATATATATATATTTGTTTTGAAAATGGAAATTATATTCCAAATAAGAAAGACAATATTATCATCAGTACACATGTAGAACCTCTTATAATAGAAAATTCGATGTTAATAGACAATTGGTTCCATCTGAAACTTCGAATGACATACAAATGAAAATGTGTGTACCGAATTTCACAAATTGAAAGACAACAAAAAAAACGTAAATAGCGAACTACATTTGTGATCTTTAACAAAATTTATAAAAAAAAAAAAAAAAAAAAAAAGGGGAAACCTGTGGCATTTATATAGTTAAAATCAAGAAATCTTTATAACATCATATAGTTATTCATCCTACTGACAGCAACCTGTGGCATTTACTCACCACCATAATATATGTATCTGTTTATATAGTGATGGAACCGTAATTTTTTTTTTTTTTTCAGGGAACGAGAATTAAATAAAAAATTGAAGTAAAACTACACGATGAAAAAAATCTTATATATAATTCAAGGATAATTTTCAAAAAACACATATATAGAAAGGAAAAAGTGTGTTACTGTAAATTACTATGTGATAGTCTAGTCATCATGACGATTCAATCATCCAGCTAAATGAATTTTTATTTTTATTTTGTTCTTTTTATTTTTGCTTTTATTTTGTTTTTGTTTCTCAATTCCATCTTTGCAGATAGCCAGGATCTCCTTTTTTTAATATGTATGATAGTATTCATCAACAAATATATATATATATATATATATATATGTGTATGTATATATGCGGACATTTACCAGAGACGGTTTTTCTGAGCCGGTGGTTCTAAAGTCTGTATTACATCATTTTATTTTTGACCATTTTGTCTTTACCAATTCAACTCATCTTTTTGAAGATGACAGTAACTTAAACGCATTAACTATTAAAGCATTCAATCATGTGTTCAAAATGTTGACTCGTTACTAATAATGTGCACTCAGATCTTCCTTTAAAATATAAAACTTTTATGTGCCAATTCAAATTAAGATAACGTTCCTTTAGAAAAAAAAAAAAACGTTAGCAAAATAATAATAATAATAATAATAATAATAATAAGATAATGTTCTAGTACTAGAAGTAAACTACTTGCTTTTCTTTTCTTTAATTATTTTTCTCCTTTCCGGTAAAAAGGTAAACATGAAAATTATCCTCTCCCTTTGTATTTCTTTGACTATTTCATATTGACTGATTAATTTTTTTCATAATACCTTAAAGGTTTCAAAGTCATGTATATGATGATAAAAGTATATAATAAATGAAAAAAAAAAAAAAAAAAGCCTCCACACTAGTGAAAAGTCTATTTAGAGCAAAAAAAGGATAGAGAAATGAGATTGGAGGAGGGGAAAAAGACTTGGGTTGTTTGGTAGAGAAAAAATAAGAAATTTAAATAAGATTGTAAATCCATGAGACCCATCATTTTTTAATCATCTACAACTTCAAAAAGAGAAGAAAGGAAAATTTTTAACCAAAAAAAAAAAAAAGTATGTGAAATAATTAATTTGATCCCAATCCATGTTCATCTTTTTATTATATCAAGATATATGATGGTAAATGCGTAAGATTATAATTTTTCTCTTTTCATTTTCTTCTATCAATGACATGAAAAAAAAAAAAAATCTTCGTTATTGTTCCCACTTAGATTTTATTCTATTTTATTTATTTATTTATTTATTTTGTTTCTTCTTCCTTCCCTACATAGCAACTTGCTATCTTTTTCCGGCGCGCAAGTTGCTTTTGCATGCATGACTAATTTGACTATTTATTAAAGCCCTGTCCACATTGTTCGAAATGTTCACCGTATGAGTTGTTAAAAGGATTAAAAAATAGTTTAATTATACAACTCATTTTGTTCCCCTTGTAACTTGCATTATATAATAAATAAAACAGAAATTTGATCAAAATAAACTTTTTGTATGAAGGCGATTAAAGCTACCACAATCTGACAAATATCATGTTCTTGTCCCTGTAGCTTTGGCTACTAATTATTTCACTTTCCAATCTCACATATTATAAACAAACATGCATCACGCATCCACACACACACACACGTTTGTATAAAAAGATATATCACTGCTTTTTGTGGCTTTAAAAAAACTTGTTTTATAGAAAATTGTTACGAAGATCCAACAAAAAAGTACAACAAAATCTTCAAAATAATAATAATTTAATCAAAATGATCACTAAATACGAAAAAGGATCTATGGAGCAACTTTTTGTGTAAGCTTGGGGCCCAAAAATATAAAATTTCAAAATTGAGGACCCAATGTGTTACAAAAGTTCAAAAACCCAATGTAATAATTTGCTTTTCAGAGTAATGTTTATTGTTGAGGTCATATTCAGTACGTGGCATCATAAAACGGGGAGATCAATCCAGAAATCAAGCCCGAAGTCATCATATGGAAAGATGACGAAACCGGTACAGAATGAGGACCTGTTCCTTGGACATACCCCTTACCAAATGAGTAAATGCACCAATCTTCAATTGAATCACGTCGTTGCCGACTTGAACAGTCGATGTTGGTACCATGGCAATGCCAATCCCGAGTTGATGCCGACCAAGCAGTCGAAGCAACTGGCATTATCACACTAGTTGAACCATCCAAACATCCTATCTGTCTAACGAGCCCTGATTTTCTAAGTTCCTCCTGATTTTAAATTGTAGGGTGGGGCTTTTGGGAAGACCACGGTTAATATCGAATGACCAACTATCTACAACTCACACAACAAGTTCACTTGATTGCATCAAGTCTTTCTCAGGTCGAGAACCTCGAACGTTCTATGATACAACTTTCATACAATAGCTCAATCATGGACTACACACATGCATCTCGACGACTATAGGGGCAAACTCGTGCAATACAGTACCTAGTCAAAACTCATTCAACAAGAAGTGACGCTCAAAGTCTTTCCTAAAATTCAAGCATTTTAACAAAGACTTGGGGAGGAAGAAGGCAAGGATGGCCAATCATTGGCATGTTAACACGTTGCACAAGTCAAATCAGCAATTCGCAACTCATAAGTCAAGTTAACATTGCACATCGATTCCTGCATTGATCAACTACATTCTTGAGTCAGCCAACGATTCATGACTTCTCAGTCACGCTGATTAGTTACATCGACTCATAACTCCTTAGTCAAGTCGATTAGATACATTAACCTATAAGTTGATCAATTTTGTCGACTCCCACATCAATTAGCTACTCTCTTGAGTCAATCAGCATGACACAATTCCTCAATCGAGATGATCCATTACATTGACCCACAAGTCGATTTGCCACATCAGCTCCCATGTCGATTAGTTACTTTCTCCAGTCAATCAGTGACTTATGGCTTTTCCGTCACATTAACTCCACATCGATCGATTACATTGACCTATAAGTCGATCAATTATAGTGACTTATGCTTTTATTAGCTACTCATTTAAGTCGATGAGCTAATTCTAACTCTTAAATCAATCAACTACATCGACTCATCAGTTGATTGATTGCATCGACTCCCAAGTCGATCCATCACATCAACTTTTGAGCTGATCTCTCAAGTCGAATCAACAACTCTAAATATACAGTTTATCCTTAGAAACTCACAAAGACACATATAGTCTACTCAAAATGACTCAAAATAAAGAAGCTTCAAGTGCATTTGGAAGTGACTCAACGAAACCAAGAAGCATTCGAACATGTGGGTTAAATTTTCAACAACCCGAGATCAACACAAGCAGTAGGATGACTAATTGACCCAACATTACCAAGAGTATGAAAAGGATAATCGAGTAACTCTTCGTTAATTCTAGCAGTTACCCATCTATAACTACTTTTTCAAGTAACTTATTTGGGTTCAAGCCACACAATGGTAATCTCTGTGATTGACTCTATTGGCTCTTCAATAACTTCAAGATCAAAACACATCTTCCTTAACTGTAATCGGCCATTCAACGACCCTATGGAGAATTATATGTTTTCCTCTTCAACTCACCATCTACATTATGAAGTCTTTTGGTCATCCTCTTTCTTACCAAAGGCATTGTTCTGCTTGTCAAGTCGAAGACTTAAACATGATGGGACACCTTTCCATAAGGTCAACCACCACTCCTCTCGAGGGCTATCAATTTCCTTGCCTAACTCGGGGGCTCAAAATCAAACTCTTAATGAGTCACCAATTGACTCAAGCTTCATAGCTCGCTCGTCAAACATCAGTTTCATGTCTGTTGAGGATATGCTTACCCTTTGAGACAACACTTCAACTGATTCAAGCAGACAAATCACCTCGTCATTAGTCAAATTGACTTTTCACACAACGAGTCAACAACTTTTCTGCCTAATCAACTATAGGCTCAATGACATCAGTAATCATGGGCTCGTTCGAACAACTCCTCCAGCCTATTTCTTCTTATCAACTCGATTTCAACACAGATCTTCGATGATCATCGCTTTAATCGATTCAACATAAATCGGTTTGGTAAGTTCCTATACAGAATCTAAGTTAGTTTTCACTAACAATTTTTGGCTTTTCAGGAATTCTACAAGAAAAAGAGGATATCTCCTATCAACTACGTAACTTCAAGCAAAACGGTTTAGATGTCAACATCCCAGTGGCCACGACTGTTTCAACTGCAGTGCAATCAAGTCAAGTTGCGATCTTATAAGCAAACATCAGCTTCATCCCTCAGCTACTACTTCAATGATTTCAAGATCAACATGTGAAGGATTCCATAATGCAATCAGTCTGATTGAGTGACAACGCTGAGCAACGGTCGCCTAGATCTCACTTCTGTTCATTAGACAATAGAAGCTTCTGAAGACGACAATTCATGATTTCATGAAAGACCAACTTCAAGAAAGGACATTTGATCGAGTTGACAAACCACTCGACAAGACCCCCCTACACGCGACATCATTTGAATCCTGGGAAACACGCCATGGCCCTCGTGACTTACTCCACACAATTCCTATCGTGGACTGCAACCGCTCGACTCACAGCGATGCCCTACAAGGAATCAATTGCTAAGCCGCCACATCAGGCAACCCAAGGAACGATCGAACCAAGTCATCAGCTCATCAACCGAATCAATGCACTCACACTACTAAAAAGAGGGGATTACACGACGGTTTTTGACCGTCGTGCAAAGTTTACACGACGGTTACAGAACCGTCGTGTAATCCACCGTCGTGGAAGATACCACGACGGTTATATGAACCGTCATGGTATCTCAAATTTACACGACGGTTAACACCCGTCGTGTAATCCCGTATTTAAGTAGAAAAATCGTGGTGTAAAGCGGACTTTACACGACGGACATATCGAAGACCGTCGTGTAAAGCGGACTTTACACGACGGACATATGAAGACCGTGGTGTAAAGCGGACTTTACACGACGGACATATGAAGACCGTGGTGTAAAGCGGACTTTACACGACGGACATATGAAGACCGTGGTGTAAAGCGGACTTTACACGACGGACATATGAAGACCGTGGTGTAAAGCGGACTTTACACGACGGACATATGAAGACCGTCGTGTAAAGCGGACTTTACACGACGGACATATGAAGACCGTGGTGTAAAGCGGACTTTACACGACGGACATATGAAGACCGTCGTGTAAAGCGGACTTTACACGACGGACATATCAAAGACCGTGGTGAAAAACGGACTTTACACGACGGACATCTAAAAGACCGTCGTGTAAAGCGGACTTTACACGACGGACATACGAAGACCGTGGTGAAAAGCGGACTTTACACGACGGACATATCGAAGACTGTGGTGAAAAGCGGACTTTACACGACGGACATCTAAAAGACCGTGGTGTAAAGCGGACTTTACACGACGGACATCTAAAAGACCGTGGTGTAAAGTCCACTTTACACGACGGACATATAGAAGACCGTGGTGTAAAATTTCGGAGTATATCGTGAAATGGCAAAAATCAAGAGACAATTCAAGATATGAACAACATTGATCAAGGTAAAAACATACCAATTATT
Source organism: Ficus microcarpa (assembly GCA_025413485.1). Lineage (NCBI taxonomy): Eukaryota > Viridiplantae > Streptophyta > Magnoliopsida > Rosales > Moraceae > Ficus > Ficus microcarpa. The sequence continues at coordinate 17,814,470 of CM046382.1, read as the reverse complement.
ATATATTACAAAGATGGAATGTCATAATCAACGAATTTCATTACATGACCACACTATTCACTCCTAATCAAATCCAAATTATCAGAAGTGAAAAATTCTTTACTTTCAAGTGCGTTAATTCCATTAAACACTATTTCCCTCATAAAACCTAAAATGAAATAACCACATTCGACACTTCCCTCTTGGAGAGGACAAGGCCGGTTCGAGATTTTCGTTTTACAATCTCGTCTCCTTCTAATTCCTTCGCCGACCGTAATCTTCCAATCCGTTAGGGCCCTAGCAAATTGGTAAAGTTCAAGCTAATTAATATACATATAATTAAGATTAACAAAAAAAATTAGCATACAAAAATTACCTTACATGTTTATGAGTTCGGTAAAATCGTCTTGTTTCTTCTCTCGAAAAGGATCAAAATAAAGGACGAGGTCCTCCCATGGGTCAATGACTCTCAAAACCACAACACTACAAATTACACACCACGCAAGTTATTAAAGTATTGTGTGTTCGTAGTTTTGTTAGAAAATAAGAAATTGAGTAATATGGAAGTCACCTTGCTTTTCTTTAAAGAAAAATAGTCACGGCCTTGATGGGAACACGGGGAGAGAGAGGTGGTGGCGACGGCAGCGGCGGCGGTTTGGGACAAGTTTGAAGTGGTGGCGGCGGCGTGACCGGATTTTAAGTTGGGGGGCGGGCGAAGGAGGTGGGGAGGAGAAAAGTTTGAGTTGTCTAAAGTGTTGAAGATGAAAATGATGATAAATGAAGAGGAAAGTGTATTTAAGTAATGGGTTTTCGTGCGAATTCCAAAGCATGAAATTTGAAAATTTTGAAAATTTTCGGAGGATTACACGACGGTTTTTGTAACCATCGTGTAATCCTTTTTTTGAAAATTTTCAAATTTTGAAAATTTGAAATTTGAAAATTTTCGGAGGATTACACGACGGTTTTGCTTAAAACCGTCGTGTAATCCTTTTTTTTTTTTTGAAAATTTGAAAATTTTAAAAATTTCCGGAGGATTACACGACGGACATTATGTCCGTCGTGTAATCCTTAGATTACACGAGGATTACACGACGGACATTACACGACGGACATAATGTCCGTCGTGTAATCCTTCGATACACGAGGATTACACGACGGACATTATGTTCGTCGTGTAATCCTTCGATTACACGAGGATTACACGACGGACATTATGTCCGTCGTGTAATCCTTAGATTACACGAGGATTACACGACGGACATAATGTCCGTCGTGTAATCCTTCGATACACGATGTCCGTCGTGTAATCTTTCGATTACACGACGGACATTATGTCCGTCGTGTAATCCTCGGATTACACGACGGTCCTTAGGACCGTCGTGTAATCCTTTTTTTGTTTAATTTGAAAATTTTAAAAATTTGAAAATTTGAAAATTTGAAAATTCTGAAAATTTTTGGAGGATTACACGACGGTTTTGCTCAAAACCGTCGTGTAATCCTATAGGATTACACGACGGTTATAAAAACCGTCGTGCAATCCTTTTTTTTTAATTTGAAATTTTGAAAAATTTGAAAATTTTCGGAGGATTATACGACGGTTTTATATAACCGTCGTGTAATCCTTTTTTTTTCTTTTTTTTTTTGAAATGCTGCCGGATTACACGACGGTTCCAAGAAAACCGTCGTGTAATCTTGTTTAAGACGACGGTTTCATAAAAACCGTCGTGCATTTTCTGTCGTGTAAGCCAGCTTTTGTAGTAGTGTCAACTACAAGACATTATTTAAGTCAATATTCATTAACTAAGAAGTAGGGGGCTTGTTGTTGAGTTCAGATTTTGTACCTCATCTCTCACCGTCCACGTCATAAAGTAAGGAGATCAATCCAGGAATCAAGCACTTGCTTGAACTCAACATATGAAAAGATCACGAAACCTACCATATTTACTCCTACCAGCAATCAAGGAAAGAATCTAGCCTAAAAGAGACTTTCCTTAATTCAACAATGCAAGCTATTTATAGAAAGTCAACCAAGACCAAAGGAGGCAACTTTTAATAAGCAAGTATGGCAAGGTCCACATCTAATCAGGCAACTGAAGCTACCAATCTCTATCTATAAACAGGAGCCATCCTCACATGCCTTAGGGATCCTAATCCTTAAATCAAATTTCGCCCATTCTACCCATTCTATACCGAGAACACGCACTAGTCACATATTCAAGATCATTCCATCTTCATGAGAATCACACCCAAAGAAGAGATTTTCGCCCGATGCATAAGAGAAATCATTGGACATCCTCCTAGTTCATCGGACATCATCTCCAACCACATCGAGATCATCCCATAGAAGGCCGAATCATCTCGGAATTCCCGCATTATCACCCGATTCTCTCTACTTCCTCCTATCTTTCTTTATTTCATGCATTCCTTATCTCTATTCATCTTACTGCTACATCATTCACTGTATTAGTTCATCAACTATAGTGAAACTCCCGAAATTACCACAGAGGACTATCTCTCACATTGAGAGTGAACCTCTATAAATCTTTTGTGTTCTTTATTTTATTTACTTTACTTTACCATTATTTTGTAGCTAACAGGCTTGGTTAACTCAATACGTGATTAGTCAGCTCAACAATATAGTCATAGGCCTTAACTTGACTCGATCGGATTCGACTGTAGAATTTACCCTCTCCAGTTATATATGAGGATAAAGTTGGAATGGGGAGTGTTCTCCTAACCCCATCTTACTAGGGGTGGGTCCTTGCAGAGACAATGTCATCTATCCCCTTAATTTTTGAATCCCATGTTAAAACCTACCCTCCAATTCTATTTAGACTTGGTGTGACTAAGAGAGATCCGGCTATGGGATGATGAAGAGAGAGGGAGAAAGAGAATAGTGAAAGAGAGAGAGATATTGGCAATAGAGAAAGGAAAGAGGGGGAAAAAAAAAAGAAAAGGAAAATCAAATATTTTTGTTGCATAAGGGTATTTTTGGTACATAAAAAAACTATTATGTGAGGATCCATATGTGATAATTTTTTTAAAAAAATTGTTATATATATAGTTAAAAAATAATAATAATAAGTGACGTGTCATTGCAAGAATTTCATAGTTGACTTCGAATTTTCCATCTTAAGTTAAAAATAAAAAAAATTAAGTAGTGGCGTACGTTTCCAAAATTAGCCAAGTTATTAACCTATAATCACAATGATTTAACACCATTATGCTAAGTGGCATTTTCTTTTCTTTTCTTTCTGTTTGGGTCAAGACTCAGGTGAAATATAAAAAGTTCCACAAAAAAAAAAAAAAAAAAGTGAAATATAAGAACCCAAATAATAATTCTCTCTCTCTCTCTCTCTCTCTCTCATTTAATAATCCAAAGAGACATTATGGAGCAGTTTTTGTCAAACAAACGCACGACCTCGTGCAGTTTTACCAGTCAGTACTAAATGACAAAAAACCATGAAATAATCTTTAATCACTGAATTACTTATTAATTGGTATAATTTTATTTATTACTAATTTTATTTTTGTCCATGAACGTAACTATGAGTCCAATCTCATTTAAATACGTAAGTGTTAAAACATCTCGGAACTAGTCATCAAACTATCAATCTAACTCATAAAAGTCATTCTATTCCAAAACATTGTTAAAATATGCACAGTAGTTACCAAGTTAAAATCACATGCGTATTTGAGAATTCACATATTTTAAAATCAAAACCAAAATTTAATAATAGGTTATGGGAAGTGAAAATGACTAAAACACTAACCATGATTAAAACACACTTCTAATCTTCATGCGACAACTACAATCCATATTTAACAGTGCTTTGGACCGAAGAATTAACATGAGATAAATTAATATTTTTAGTTCAAGGACTGATTTTTTAAACGTTTTAATGTGTAGGGACTAAAATGAAATCTACAATAATTCAGGGACCGAAAAAGAAAACTAACCGGCCATTTTCTATACATACTTCCTTCCAGGAAACGGCGCTCGCTGCGTATTCTTTTTGAATGTAAATTTTTCTTTTCTCGTTGACCCCCATAATTGACTACCTAGCTAGCCCACCAGCATATATGATATATATATATATATATATATATATGAGGACATTATAAATAGCCAACTTAGGCCTGGAAAAAGTTTTGAGCTGAATTCCAAAAGCAAAAGTTTTTCGAAGAAAGAAAAAAAATAAAGAGTGTGCTCTAATTAGTTTCAAAAGAAGGGTAGGGGTTTAACAATTTTGCAAAAAGGGAAGATGGGGAGAGCTCCTTGCTGTGACAAGATGGGGTTGAAGAAAGGGCCTTGGAGTTCCGAAGAAGACCAAATTCTCATCTCTTTTGTTCAAAAATATGGCCATGGCAATTGGCGTGCCCTCCCAAAACAAGCTGGTAAATATTAACTCTCTCTCTCTCTCTCTCTCTCTCAAATTAAAGGATATCAATCTTGGGTTAGCCACACAATCTAGAAAGATTGTGAAAGTTTTGAAGAACTAAGCGAATTTGGTAGAGATCTGGTTTAACAGAACAATTTTTTTTTTTTTTTTAAGTGAACCGAGAGAACAACTAGTGTCAATATAACTCGCTAAAATGATCAAAAACCTTTTTTAAGTATTTCTTTTTTTTTTTTTTTTTGTGTTTTTAATTAGGGCTCTTGAGATGTGGGAAGAGTTGCAGACTGCGGTGGATTAACTATTTGCGTCCCGACATCAAAAGAGGGAACTTCTCCGAAGAAGACGAGGAAACCATAATCAAGTTGCATGAGATGCTTGGCAATAGGTATGTTTATAATCAAGTTATATCATTATATTTTTTTCCCTTGTCATCACCGTTAGAATACCTCAATCCTCATCAACCGCGGAGTCAGTCTTCTACTTCCTTAGGGGTGCATATATTAAAATTTCATGTTAATGGGGCAAAACAGAAAAATCTTAAATTTTTAGGGTTTATTATTAAAAGCAAATATATATATATATAGTGCATAGTTCATGCTAAAAGTGCATAGATAACGAAACTGGTAAATTAGCGGACCATTATAATCTAACTAATTATTAGTGTCACGTCTCTGGTACCCAATTGGTCTGGAATTTCTTCCTCTCTCTCTCTCTCTCTCTTTTTTTTTTTTTCAATTTTTATCAAGATTTAACTGAAAGAATTGCAGCAAATTTGATGTTTGGGAAGATTTTCTTGCTTGTCGACAATTGTTAATGCGTGGGGACAAATCCAATTATTTTCCAAGTCAAAAAGATGTGCTTACTTCTTCTGATCTTTCTCTTTAACAATATTATTTAGTTGGAAAATTAAAGCCATAAGTTTTAAAACAATCTCTCTCTAACACACAAAACGCACTTTTTAGTGACAAGTTCAATGAAAGATCAAAACATCAAGCTGTGATGTTGGAACATGAGCAAGTTTAACATTTTGAAAGATTCTCTATATCGGAACTGACTACAAAACAAAATACATAAATATATATCACATGACATGCACATACAGCCATGCAAATATATAAAAAAAAATTATATTTCTTAGTTTTTGTGCCTTATCATATCAAATTTTGCTATACTAATTTTGCATGTGGCTTTTTTTTTTTTTTTTCAAATAATAATTATTTAATCGTATTCATTTTGCAATATTTTCAGGTGGTCAGCAATAGCAGCAAGATTACCGGGGAGAACTGACAACGAAATAAAGAATGTGTGGCACACCCACTTGAAGAAAAGAATCAACAAAAACAGCGACGATATAATTTGCAAGAAAAAAAAATCTGATTCCAAAAAAGAATTCTCTCGAAAAAGACACTCCACATGTCGTAGCACCACTACCAACGTCACGGACCAATCGGGAGCACCCACTTCATCATCCATACAGTCTCCACAGCCGTCTTCCAGTGATCTTTCATCGGTAGCAGAAACGACGTCCTCTGCAGCCGACGAGTCAAACAACAACGTGGACGATAACAATGCTGTCGTCGTCAAGGTCGAAAACAACATGGAACGTCAATTCTCCGAAATTAGCAGCAATTTCCTGGAAATTGATGAGAGTTTCTGGTCGGAGGCTTTCTCGGTAGAAAATTCAAACACCACGTACGATCCATCAGAATTCTCTTATCCATTTTCTTGGAGCAGTATTAATTCCGTGGAACTGGCTTACGATTATGGAACGAACAGTACAATCGTTCATGACATGGACTTTTGGTATGACGTTTTTGTCAAGGCTGGCGGATCCCCAGAATTACCAGAATTTTGATTGATATTTTCTCGAATTTGATTGGGGGCATTCTGTTTAGGAAAATTAATTAGGACATTTTCATGCGTTGATCATGTGATATATTTGAGATTTCATGCAAAATTTGGATTTTGCAGATGGGGACTAGAGGATTTTCCAACGTGGGGCCAAAAGTTGTCGTTAGTCGATTAGTCAAAAAGTTGAAATATTAGATATATATCATGTGTGTTGACGAAGAAAAAATATAATTAGAGGGATATGATTACAGAAAAAGTATTAATATATGCGCTGGCCATAACATTTATGAGATTTCGACAAATACCAAAAAAAAAAAAAAAAGAAAAAAAAAAAAAAAAAGGGAAAGAAAAGAAAAGAAAAGAAGACGACTTACTTCATGTAGGCATGTAAAAAAGAATAATGTGTTTCAAGTTAGGAGAAATTCTGTTCCTTTATTATTATTATTATTATTTTGATAAAATTAGAAGATGTTCCTTCAATGTTTGATGTTTCATATGTAATTTAACTCGTTCATTTCAAGGAAAAAACAGATTGTAACTTTTACGTTCTTCTTATCTTTTTTGTTATTAATTATCAAATTTATGCTCGAACTCTGTTAATATAAAACTTAAGTTGGAGATGTGGTTGGAGGAATGTAGTCTAACAGTAGTACTACATCCGACTCTATCACAAGGTGTAGAGTTCGAATTCTGACATCCCAAGTTGAAAAAAGAAAAAAGAAAAAACTAACCCTGCCAAATTTTCTTTCTTAAGAAAAACAAAAAACTATACCTTTCAAAAAGAAAAATTATAATAGAAATCAGTCAAAAGATTTATTGTACTAATCTTCAATGTGATGAGAATCTCCCAGGAAATTGTGAGGTTCATTGATTTCCTCCTCCTTCGGGTTGGATTAAGTTTAGCACTAACATTTCGGCTTGGGGAGCTCCCGAAAAAGCCGGTTTGGTGGTATTTAGGGTTGGTTCTCGGCTTTGATTGATATTGTATTCGAGGCTAACTTCTAGCTTCTTTCGATTGAAAATGACTTCATTTATATGGTTTTTTTGTTTAGTAGTAGATCTATGGTGGTTTCTTGGAAATATAGAGTTGTTCAATTCGGATCCCTTTCTGTAAAACTGTATAATTTCTTTCAAGTTTAATTGACAAAAAAAAAAAAAAATCCTCATCCGTTGACAAGCAACCGACGAGAAACCCAATCTTTCTCGTTGCTTTACAACCGATGAGAAATTCGGTGCATTTTCTCGTCCCTGGATTCCTCGTCGGTTTAGAACCAACGAGGAAAGGGGCCAATTTTGTAGTGCCGGACTCTCCATTAGATTAATTGTTAAGATCTCTCATAACTTATTCAGAGAAAGGCAATGACAAATAAACTGATTTCTTCGACTATTTTAGCTCGTGTGATGTTTTCTATTGATACTTCGACTATTTCTCGTGATGTCTTCCTCATCTTTATATGGATTTTGTTGATTTCTCTTGTGGATCATTGAACACTTTTTCCATTTATTTTTTAATTTTCTTTTGGGAGGGTTACAATCTATTTAGATTGTCTTTTAATCCCTAATTGGCTATTGTCTTGGCAAATTGCTATGTACATATATAAACAGGAGCGGAGCCAGAAATATATTTAATAGGGGTGTATATCAAATTGTTTTTCCAATATATAAATTTTAGTGTTATATGAAAATTTTTAATTTTGGTGGGTATATATGAGAATTTTGAATTTTAATAAGATCAAAGCAGTAAAATTATAAATGTAGAATTAAGTTTAGAAAAGACATATTAGAATTATTTGTTTTTAATGAAGATAAAGTAGGAATTATATTAGAATTTTTTATTTTTAGTGAGAGTAAATTGTAAAAATTAAAAAAATTTGGTGTAAATTTAAAAGAACAAAAAATTTCAATGAGAGCCAAAGCCTTCATTCGCCCACTTAGCTCCGCCATTATGTACATATATGTGCGTGCGTGCGCATTTCGATGAGCACTGATCATGATCTCATTAGAATTTTCAACCGAAATTTTATTTATATGTCCAATGTCAATAATGGTCGCTTACACAGAATCGTATGAGCATCCACAAATTTCATGGCAAGAATTCCAAAATGTCAATAATGCCTCTGTCTGGATTTGACATCTTTGAAAAATAAATAATTTACTGGCAGCTAGGTGGGCAAAATTATGATCCATCTATTTTTTTATATCATTATATGATATTTTTAAAATTAAATTTTGATGATAGGAGTCAATAAAAAGATTAAGACATCTTAGGATCCGTTTGGTAAAACGGTTTGAGTTGTAATTTTTTAAGTTTGAGTTGGTTGACTTTTTAAAAACTAGTTATAATTTTTATTGGTTTTTCAGAAAAAGATAAAGACTGAGATAAAAAATTTTTAGTTTAACATGGTTTACCAAACGGAGGCTTAATTTATTAAGTTGGCATCCTTTTTGTCATTTACCCATCCTATAGAACATTAAGGAAAGAGAAGATGAAGTTTGAATTGAACAGCCCATGCGAAGGCAAAAAAGCAAGAAACATCAAGTTGGAGACAGACTCATAAAATTAAACCAAAACTCGCATCTTAAGGGTTAGTTTGGTAGAAAGTTTAGTTTAAACTAAGTTGTATTTTTTTCATCATGGTTTTTGTAACAAAAAGTTTTTTGCTGAAAAATTACTGTTGAAACTTAAAAATCTTAAACTAAACTCATTCACCAAACACCCTCTAAATATATAAATCTCAACATGCCTAATAAAAATCCTCTAATTAAAATCCAGTGAAAAAAGGATCACAAGAAAAAAAATAATACATATTCATTAAGAAGTCGGCTAATTACAAATCTATTATAGTTGAACACTATTAGATCTCTTTTAATGACACTAATTAATATAATTTGATGACTAAAAACGCATCATACCATTGAAAATTCTCTGAAGAAAAAAAAAAAAGACTACTTCAACTAATCCTTCTTTTTTCTTTTTTTTTAATACTAATCTAATTTTCCAAGTTTATTGGCCTCAATAGTAATTTATTATTTATTTTAGGTTGCGTAATCGTTTCAAAAAAAGAATTTGTCCATGTTCAGATATTTATAAACCATAAAACTTTGAATTCCATTTACCAAATAATGACAAAAGAGCTTTGCCAGTGACATAAATTTAGACCTGCAATATTGTGTGCACATTCCCTTTTTATGTCTTAATCATGACGTTTAGTAAAATATGCTTATATCAGTCAAGGGAGAAAAGTAAAAGTATTAAAAGAATTAAAAGTTGAAAAAATTGCGTTTAAGTTTTAACCTATATTACAGGTGGTACTCCTAAAAGGTCTATGTATAAGTCAAAATGCTGAAAAATCCAACGTGATAGTGGATCTCCTTTTGTTTTCTTCATCTTATTTTTCCACTTTCTTAGTCTTCAATTCATTTAATATGATATTCAAACTGACGAATAGTGCTTGTAATGTTTGGGATCAATTTCATCTCTCTCTCTATCTCTTTAAATTCTCTTCTGAACTTTAGATCATTTTCGCTTTACTTCTTAAATTTTAAAAACTCTATTTGGCCTTTAAATTTGTCGCAGTTTATCCTTTCTATTTTCAATTAAAAACATAAAAAAGGAATAAATTAGTGTTACTTAACTCTTTTTATTAAAATTTTTATTGAAAACAAATTTAAAAAAAAAAGACTACATAACCACACCTAATTAATTCCATCTTTTTCAATCTATTTTTCCTGAAAATTCTAAAAGATGGGCTTAAGTGGGGTTAATTTAAATCTGAGTGATGAAGTTGAATTAGTTTTTAAAATTTAGAAAACATTGAAGGTTCACACGTGAGAATAATCTTAATATTTGTGAATCCAACTTAACTTCTTAACCAGCAGCATCACTCATTATCTTCAGCATGTGTACGTATTTTGCACTTGTACTTGCTAATTAATCAGTATGTTATCTCTCGACCAGTCTAAAAACTAAAATAAAATAGATTAATTTATGAAATCATAAAATATCGATGAGAATGAATATTCATAAATATAAATAATAATCACAAAAGTTATATATAATCATGGTTTACATACACGTACTCTATTTTTACAATTAAGAAAATTAGGTGATATATCACAATGTAATATGTTTTATATTCATGCCATAGCTTAATTTTGATTTGCCACATTCATCTAGCTAGCTCATACAATGATAGAAATTTTAATTTTCAAAATCTACTTCAAATTTTAAAAGTAGAAAATCTTTTTATATCACTCCTGAAAATTTTCTCTTCATAATTTAGTTTAACCTTTAATGTATTTCACGATTAAACTTAAATATCCACATAATGCTTCTAGATTTATTTACGCACACGATATAGCTTTAAATTTTAGAGGAATTGATAAACTAACAATATCTTAACCATAACTAACATGTTTGTGCGAAGAATTATAAATAGCTTTATCATAAGATCCATATATATATATATATATATTCATATAAGCTTTTAAAAAGCATAGAGCTTGTTTGCCAAAGTTTTTTAGAAGTTATTTTTTTATTTTCTAAGCTTAAAACTATTTTTAAAAGAGTTTAGTTAATCTGTTAAAAGAATTTCTTGTCAAAATAATATATATATATGACTTATGAAAAAAAAAAAAAAACTCTTTTAAATAGACTTTAAAACTCATAGTAGAGTTTAAAATAAACAACATAAATTTTATTTAAGATTTCTAATACTTATTTGAAAACTTTAAAATCGATTTAAATTTGAAAGCTTTTTTAAAAATTTGATTCCTAAATACTTGCTAAAAAATCATAAATTTGTTTATTTTTTTCAGTTGATTAAAAGTAAAAGTAAAAACTCTGTCAATCAGACCTAAGACTAGGAAAGTTCTTCCTTGGACTCATGGCTAGAATAAGTTTGAATATGTAGAGGACCACACTTGGAGACTAAATATGTTGGATATGTTGGATATATATGCACATGTTTAACCAATATATTTTCTTTGCAATGGACTTAAATTGCCGCAAGGAAACACAGACGAAGGTTCTCATTGGTAAGTCATTAGTCAATTAGCGTAGACTTTTGACGGAAGACGCAAAGCAGTTCCCCTGTGGAAAATGTTTCCATTGATACAGTGTTTTAGTACATTGCATGATAATATTACGTGCGAGGCCTGCAAGAACCTAGCTAGTTTCCTTCAGTCGTAAGTCGTGCTTTAACTTTCTGCAAAAAGTCGTCCTTTTAACTTTCAGCAACAGTTTTGGGAGGGAGGAATAGAGAAGTTTCAATGATCGAAGGACTGAGTTTTTTTATTTTTATTTTTTTTGGACTTCGGAAGAAGGAATCCAATGTACATATCTTATGATATAGTTAATTAGATATGATATTACTGTTAGATAATATATGCAATTGTGGTTAGAGGAATATGTTAAAGATTCTACTATCAAAATATTAAAAGAAGCGTTGGAGTAAATTTGATTGTATATATTAATCTATTCTTCTTCTTCTTCCCGTTTCTAAGGATGTGCTTATAAGGATATCTCTTGCTAGCTTTATTATTATTATTTTTTCCGATTGGAACCCTGAAATAAACAGGGAGTTTTTCCGATAGGACCACTTATTTTGTATTATTAGTAAGAATTGCTTGTGTAGTTGTTGGGGTATATTTTCAACAGCCTAATCTATGACTAAAGCAGTTTTGCATCATGTACAATAAATTTTTAACGTGAAAACTTATATACCAGATTGTTAAAAGATTAATCTAATAAGTAAAAAGTATGGTTAGGGTATCAAAAAAGTGCTTTTATCTGTTTCATGCACAAAACAATTTTGTTCTCTAATTTCTACCTTTTTTTTTCCCGTCTCTTGCCAATCCCTGGGCCACTAGATGGGCTTTTTTCTTTCCAACAAAATGACCAATATTCTTTCCAACAAAATGACCAATCTTAAATAACATGATATTGTTTTTTTTTTTTTTTCATTTAAAAAAAAAAAGCAACAGTGCTATTCTTCGGAGTCGGGGGCTCACATCTCAAGGGTGGGCCTCACAAGTATAGATGGAAGGAGAAGGCATATGAATGACACAAATTTAAAAACCACTGTAATAATATAACACAAAAATAATAATAATAATAATAATAATAATAATAATAATATACTATATCAATATGACACTAATTAACACTAAAAATTGGGACGTATTGGTTAAGAAAGAAGAATTTCTATCATGCTGAGTAATGAATTAAAAAAAAAAAAAAGACTATTTGGGTAATTTTCTCTAGATCGGAATCCATTTTTATTTCATGCAATGCAAGTCACTCCACTATGTTGGATCCAAAGCATTTTTTTGTCTAAAAAGGTACTATACGTATATGAGATGTCCACTCTCATACACTGATCTTCTTGATTTAGTGGTCATATCCTTTTCGTTTCATTTGTGGTTTACAGACGATCTTCGTGGATGATGGAAAATGGTTCACAACAAAATAGGAGCTCAAGAATTCAAGTCAACTCCCAAGACATTGGGCTTTATTCATAGACCTCAACATGTTTGTTTTATAATGTACAGAAGTTCTTTTTTATGCTTGTTAATGTCTTAAATTGATATTTTCTTTTTTTTATTAGTTCCTGAACATATATATTTTGCTAGATTCTTTTTTTTTTTTTTGGTCAATATATATTTTGGTAGATTAGCAACCGTCACATAAGGTATAACTTTACGACCTAGTTACCACAGGTGGTGGTATCCTGATGACAAATGATAGGGCTCTACTTTGAGTCTTTGCTTCTACTAGGTCCCATCAATAGTCCTAGTTATTGCTTATCCTTTACATACTGGATTAGGAACGTGAAGACACCACTTATCCCCATTCTGATAAAAATAAAAATTAAAAAGAGAGAGAGAGAGAAACTTCACTACCTAGTTATACTTCTGGAGGTTATATGGTTGGCTACGAACCGTAAGTGCTTGGTGGAAATGAAGCCTAATATCAGATTTGATTCATCAAGTCTCATGTGGGTTAGTTTGGTGTGTTGCCTGGGCCTAGTGACAAGGGTCTCTCTCTTATAAAACCTCTCTTTTCACATAATTTTGGTTAAGTTCAAAGTGAGAAAAAAAAACAATTTTAGTAGACTAGACAACCACCCTCGAATAAAAATATCTACAGATTCGAATCACAAATTCACAATTCGTATCAATTAAAAAGACTAGAGAACACTAAGGGAGCGTTTGGAACAACCATTGAAATCTAAATTTTTTCATATGACTAATCATGCCATAGTTTTTAAGAATAGCGGAGGACTCTTACCTTAAAATAATTTGACCATTCTCCAATTCGGCGTGTGACTGGGAATGAAAGAAAAGAAAAAAAGAAACCAACCCTCTGGAGTTCCGAGAACCCAATCACGGATGTGATCACATGCAGAACTGGCTGCAGACAGAGCACTTGAAAGCTTACGAGCTTTGATAATTGCAGCACCACGTTGTTGAACAGTGGTAATGAATTCTCCATTCAATCTTCAGCAAAGGAACTACTCAATCAACTTGAATCAAATAATAGGTCAGGAGTAAGAATTGACCAAGTCATCCAGTTTCTTACCTTGCGTCATCAGCAACAAGCTCACGGACGGGCTTCTCCCCAGATGGTGTTTTTACAGTTGTATGGCTCACATCAGAATCTTTGAATCCGCATTGTAACCAGCAGTCAAGATAATGAATGTCAACGGAGCTGCCGTTGTCCACCAAGATTCTACACACAATTTGGTTTCCTATCATACCTGATTCGATTGTGAATTTCATCTATAGACATAGTCAAAGCATGATAGTTGTCATACCTTTGCAATGGGCAAGATCTTCGGTCTTCGACATCTTGACCCTGTCGCTTTTGCTCACGGTGCTACCTTGTCCTGCCTCCGCATATTGCCATTGCCTTTACGTCTCTTGTTATTTTGGCCCCCATTACATTGGTAAGCGTCGTTAGCTACATTCCTTAATTGAGAAGCTTTGTTATGGGCGAGGCGACTAGTTTCGTCGGCGTTAATGTAACCTCTGGTGCATGACATCAAGCATTCCTCTCGACTCCGGGAGTTTAGGAACTCCAATAAATTTAGTTTCGAATGTCCTTCTAAGGTCATTCCAACTGGCTGTAGAGTTTGGCTTGAATCTCTTGAATTATTTTCTCGCCGACCTGGCTAAAGTTGTTCTCAAGGCTAGGAATATTACTCTTGGGGTACTCTATGAAGTACCATATGCCCAATATAGATCTCAATCTGATCATCGGGATAAGTTTCGCCTTCGTGTAGAGCCATTTGAGACATCTTGAAACTTGTCTGGCAATGGGACATCCATTATCTCCTGGGTGAAGGGATGGTTATGGCTCGAACTCGCTTCTCCAAGTGTAATGCCTCTTCAACTTGTCCCAGGTTGTCGAGGTTAAGTTTGGCTTCTTGCCGAGTGATGTTGGAAGCAATCCCTCGTAAGTTAGCACGGCGAGTTCTTAGGTGATCCTTCAGGTCTCCTGCGGGCCAAGGATTTAAATTCACATTCTAAACAGATGTCGAGTCATTTGCGTCGACATTTCTCAACATTGGTTGGCCTCGGAGGTCGTCCACCGACATCTCCTCCATCTCGTTGCTTCCTGGTTTTGGGCTTGCCTCTGAAGGGGTTGATTCGCAGGGTCAGGAGTCTCTTTTGCACCCTTTGGCTCGTCTCCTTGATTTTCTGACCAGGGACATCATTTGGATTTGCAAGGTCTGCCAGGTCATCACCTCTCTGCCCGTTATTTGGTTGTCCTCTCCTTCTATGCTCAAAGGAATTGGCAAGGTTCTAGTCTAGGTCAGTCTAGGATCCAAGATGTTGCCCTAGATCAATTGTGGTACCCCAAAGTGGTTCAAGTTCATTCTCTCGTCTTCTCCTAGCCATGCTAATGGCCTTTTTTCTTTTGTTCTTGTGGCTTAAAATTAAATATTCGGAGGTTCATGCCTTCCTTTAGCATCAATTGCTGACGGTTGAAAATTCGTTAACTTGGATTTAGCCTCATCATAAATTATTATCTCATAATGAACGGTAAATTAAATTACAAAGAATTAGAGAAGTGATATTTATAGAGATTCGCTATAATTTCAGAGAGTTACAACAGAGCTGACGAAATTCAAATATACTAGATTCTCTAGTTCAAATCCCATGATATATATATATAGATATATATATATATATCCCCATGATTTTAGGATTTTTCTGAGCACTCGCTTTGTCTTGTCCGAGATGTCCTCGGTGTCACACTTATGATAGGCTCTTGGTTTTCCTCCTAGGCTTTTTTGCCCATGGGCCTAGCGTGTTACTCATGTTAGTCGAGACTTATCTGGAGATGTGTTTACTTACGCATAATTGGAGTGGGTATGAATCGGAGCGAATAGAATTCAGAATGAACATAATTTAAAGTGAGGATTTAGAATATGAATAAGTTGTTTACTTGGTTCTAGGATTTAGAATCAAAGTCATTACGAATCTCATTCATGCGTTTACTTGAAACCAGAAACGGAATGAATTATTGTAAATTTACTTATATACTCCTTTATTTATTGTGTTTTCAAAAATTAAAAAAGTGATTAATTCTTTTTATTTATTATCATATTATTAATCGAAAAGTAAAATAATCATTATGATATTAAGGCAATAAAATTAAATTATGTTATTTTGTGTTCAAAAAAATTAAAAAGAGTAAAAAATTGAATTAAAATAAGTATAAAAAATATTTAAGTAGAAACATAATAATATATTATGATAAAAAAAATGTTCTTTCTTTAGTCTAATAAAGTTAATACTAATTAGGATAGTTATATAATATTAAGTTAATTAAAATATATTATATTTAGTTAACAAAATTAATTAATATAGGTTGTTATTATTTTTAATACAATGTTTTGTAAGTAAACTAAGGATAAAATGGTAATTCAATGTTAATAGTAGGAAAGTGAGTCATAATCTGGAAGGAGATATGGAATTGCCCATCTTATTTCTCATTCTCAAATTGGTGTGGGGCACACCATACTCACTTCCATTCCAGGAAAAAAAAAAAAAGTAAACAAAGGATTGACCCTCATTCTCTATTCTCATTCTTTACTTCTGATAAGTAAACATGTCATAGGTTGCCTCTCCATAATAGCTTAGATATCCCTTTGCATTAGTGAAGAAAACTAGTCTTTGACTGTGGCGTAATATTAGCATCTATAGAACTTAACATAAGTACAACTACATTTGATCAATCTCTTCCTCTATTTTATTGAATTATGAGTTTATGTCCTAATTTTAGTAATGACAAAATTTAACCCAAGAAAAAAAAACATAGTTTTTTCAGACATGGACTTTGCTTACAATATTTCAAGTTTGAATTAGAATAAACCAGTTTTGACGCAGCAAATTTTGGGAAATAATTCAAGAAATGTGGAAGGTTAGGCAAAGTTCATCCTAGGTCCTAGCAACAAGCTAGGAGCAGGATAACTTCTTTTAATTTTATTTATTTATTTTTTTTTTGGGTGCTGACAACGAGCAGGATAACTTACTTGAATATAATTAAACCAAATTAACAATATAGAAAGGAATTAATTTGTTTGGCTTATGATAGTTAGCACAGTGATTAAGAATCCAAAATAACAAACAAGTAGTGAAGATAATAGATTTCGCCCAGTTATTAAAGCATTTTCAATAGAGTGTTAAAGTAATTGCTAATAGTAAATTTTAAAATTTGGATTGAAAAAATGGTAGTCTCTAATAATGTGCTATCTTTGACATCAAATTTGTCATATGATAAATTGGATAGAAAAATTTATCATATGATGATGACAGATTTACCTCAATATATAACTAATTTAGCATTTGATTATTATTAATTGATATTGTTATTTTTTTCACCTAGCCATTAAAATATTTTTATTTTTTAAGTTTTTTAAATACTAAAATTTTACTTTTATAAGTTTCAAAACTTAATAAATGATCGTAAAAAATAAAAACACAATTAGAAATAGTATCAAATATACTAAAATTATATTAAAATACAAAATAAGATAATATTAGCAAATATGGTATTGGCACGGAGATAGATATTGGAGGTGGTCTCACGAGACATAAAAATCCAAAATTTTTTATAGGAAATAATCACCCCTGAAAAAAAATCAAAGACCAAAAAAAAAAAAATCCAACTATTTTTGCAATAAGGGTTGTTTTGCAATTATTTTTAGTATGTTTTGGTTATTGTGATAAGGAGCATGTGTACCCTCTATAAGATTAAATAACCAACTCTAAATTGTAATTTGTATTCTATATATAGGGAAAAGCAACCTCACTCTACCATTAAACTTCTCATAAATTAAATAATATACGGCAGGATGTGAAAACTTCTTGGACACACTCTCTCTTTTAATAAGACACACGTCTTTCATTTTTTGAACTTTGAAAGAAACAAACTTTCAGGACTTCTTAACTTGTGATATCCGTAAATCCGAACCATATATATATATTTTCTCTTTTATCAAATATATATATATATATATATTCATAGACTTTTGATTGGTCTCTTTATAAAATGGCATTTGTGATTTTTTTAGTACTATTTTATAGCAATAATTTTCTTTTTAGCACTCACTTGCCTTATCATCTCATTTCAACTCAAACTGTACTTTTTTTTGTCTTTTTCCCAAAATTTTTTTTGTCTTTTCTGAAAATTCAAAAAAATTTACTATTATAAATAAAATATTTTAACTCAAACTAACGAACCAAACGGACCCTAAGATAATAACAATCAATTGATTCCAATATAATATTGTTCAATGATACTTATCATTTGCCTAAGAATTTTAATAATATCATATTACAAGAGTTTATATAAAAAGTTACATATAAATCAACTAGTATTTACAAGATTTTAAATAAAATATTTCAACTGCCAAACCTATCCAGGACTTGAGACATTTGGTATTTAAATATACAAATTTGTATAAAGTAACATTGATGAGTGATGAACACCTTATTTTGAGTTTATAATTGATATTTGTTTATTTTAACGGATCGTAATGCTAAAATTTAGTTTGTTATTAGAGACTTGAATTTGATTGTATTGTGATAAGTTCTATTTTGTTGAACTATTCTATATTTTAGTATTTTTATTTTGATGTTCAGAGGTATGGATTGAATCCACAGATCCAATTCCCAAAATCCGATGTTTAAGAACTAGAGTGAACCAAATCGAGATCTAACGTATTAATAATCAAGAATGAATATATTTGCACCCATTATATTTATAAGGGTAAATTACTAGGTTAGTCTTTGAACTTTTAACTTTATGTAACTTTAGTCCCTAAACTTTTCTTTTGTAGCTAAAATACCCCTAAACTATTAAAATATCACTACAATAGTCTTTTATATTAATTTTTGGATGAAATCCAGTAGTTAACATTACCTTTTTTTTTTACAAATTACTAACGGATTTCGTCTAAAAATTTATCCTCTTATAAATACTTTTATTAAAATATCAGATCTAATCCTTTCATACCCCATTTTCATTTTAATTTTGATTTTAATTTGCTTTATAAAATATTAACTAACAAAGAGTGCTGATATTTGCACCTTAAAATATATAAATACACTACCTTCTCTGTTTATATGTATTTATATTTTATATAGATATATATATATATATATATGCTAGTACAAGACATTGTTTTTAGCAAATACAACATTTACGTTAGGCTATGTATTTTTTTTCTTTTTTTTTTTTTGAAAAAGAGATTCATTAATAAAATCAACTAACAAGATCGGCTTTCACAAATGGACCTAGCCATCTTGGAACAAAATCAACTCCGAAACAATAAACAGACTTTGAAATAGCAAATTTTGCCAACATATGAGCAACCTTATTCCCTTCCCGGGGAGTATAGCAAACCATCCCACATCTAATAATCGAAAGAGACTCTCTAATATCTTCAACAATATTCGCTTCTGGTGCCTCCGCAACTGGAGTCTGAATAGCACTGACAACATTCTTCGCATCCGATTCCACCACCCAATTATCCAACCCCAGAAAATTGGCTAGACACACACCCTCCCTCACAGCTAGACATTCTCCTATGTGGGGAGAAAACTTGTCAAAGATGCGTCTAGCCAGACAACTCAAAACAGCCCCATCTTTATCTCTCGCCAGCACTCCGATGCCAATGAACTCCAAAGAACTATCCACAGCTGCATCTACATTAATCTTGATCTGACCCTGACCCGGAGCATGCCATAAAGCCTTTGGATCCAACGACTTCTTTTCGAGAGGAAAATCCAACCCATTACAAATCAAAAAGTCGCCCAGAAAACTTCCCGCCCCAGCCACAACATCATTTGCATTCATCATTTTATTCTCGAAAATCCACT
Source organism: Ficus microcarpa (assembly GCA_025413485.1). NCBI lineage: Eukaryota > Viridiplantae > Streptophyta > Magnoliopsida > Rosales > Moraceae > Ficus > Ficus microcarpa. The sequence continues at coordinate 17,794,845 of CM046382.1, read as the reverse complement.
TGTTACGTCTCTGCCATAGACACCAAATGATTGTCAGGAACACTCCCATTTCATCACTACTCCAATGCCCAGTCACAAATAGACAGAGGGCATACAAAGGTCCTCCCGGAAACTTCTTCAGAACTGACCATAGAGCACTATTCCTCCAAACCTCCTGAGCCTCAGGACAATACCAAAACGCATGGCTAGTATCCTCCATATTAACTCGACATAACGGGCACAGCTTGTCCACCTCAATACCATGCTTAGCAAGTGAGAGTTTTGTAGGAATTAAAAAAAATCTATATATATCGCCGCATATTGTTAATCTTGCTTGCCTCAGGCAAAAAAGTACCGTCAGCGAAAAGCAGTTGAACTACAACCAGATGAACGAAAAGGAAAGAAGATCAATCAATATTGTGAAGGAAGGAGACTACTTCGAATCAATTGGTGGATTTGGGGGAGTAATGACCTTTAGCGAGCCTCTTGTTTAAAGAGGGCTGGGGTTTGTAAAATGTTGTATCAGGTCTTAAGATGAAAATATAAAATTTTCCTTAATTTTCTGAGTAAAGATATTAATTAAGTGAGGTTATTCATAAATATGTGGGGTGCAAATATAATTACTCTTAGGGGACGTTTGGTTCGTTAGCTCATTTTCAACTAAAATGTAATTTTTTATCTCAGTTTTTGTCTTTTTCTGAAAAAGTTTTTTGTCTTTTTTAAAAAGTCAATAAATATTACTATTGAAACTTAAAATTTCCAACTCAAATTTATTCACCAAACGAATCCTTAATGAATTGAAAATTTTCAATTTTAAAGTTACGGATTGGACTAGAGATTGAGGCCTCATTATGGGATGTTGTAACAAACCAAAGAACTAATTACGAGATTAATTAAATAAATTTAAGATTAGTGGGATAATATTAAATTAATATAAACCAATTAGCATAAAAAATTAAGGAATTAAAAAAATTCAGGTTGTTAGTGTAACATGTATATTGTGAGAAATTATAATTTGACCCCAAAGGTTAGATGATATCTAAATTGAAGTCCTTGTTGGATTAATTTAGGTTGGATAAATAAATTGATCGGAGTTAGTCATAAATTGTTTTGAGAATGATTTTATTTTATTAGACTTCAAGTAGTTATAATATTTTGATTAAAAAGTTTGATAACCAAATAGGTTATTTAGTGGAAAACTAATAGAAAGATTTTTACTAATATTAGGCCCACAGATATGAGCCCAATACCTATTTTTCCTAGAAATAATAACATAAAAAAATCCATTTTAGCATCTTGTTTTAAAATATGACCTTTTTTTAATAATATTATGTAAATATCCATTTTTAAATAAACAATCACTTGTGATACTCATTTTATCTTTTTATTATATTTAAAATCATTTCCCTTGTTATATTTTAAAATTTTTTTTCTTAATTATTCATCATTATTGTATTTTTGTTTTAATGGTTAGTTCTTTATTATAGTAATTGCTTATTGGTAAAATTTAGGATTTTTATAAACATATTTTTTAAATATAATTTAAGTTTTTTATGATAATTATAATATTTTAATGATAATTTATTCTTCTATATTATTATTGATATTACTTTAATAATTAGTTTTTAAAGTTTAAATGTGATAAGAAATTACTTATATTTTTAATGATAATTATCATATCATTATGATGTTTTTTTTATAATATTACTATATCACTAGGATGTTTTTCTTTATAATGATTACTATAATATTATGATATCTTTTCCTTTTATAATAGTTTTTCTTTTTATCAATTATGATAATAATTACTATATCGTTATAATATTTTTCTCGATGATAATTACTATATCATTATGATATCCTTTATTATATCACTTTCATGAAATCAAATCTAGGCATATGTATTCGGACTTTTTTCTGCCTTGTTTTGTTTCTTTTTTAATAATTTCTTTATTTATTAATTATCAAACTTTTATAAAAGGGTAATATTGTCTTTATAAGTACTATTTTAAACATCTCTATAAATAAAAGAAAAAATAAACATTTTTTAAATTAACATCTTTAATATAGACATCTATATAAATAACATCTTTACCTATTTTGAGAAATTAGATAGAGAGTCATATTTTGAATACTTTCTTATAATTTTATTCACTCTAATATTTAAATTAATAATTTTAATATTACAAAATGATAAAAGTATCAATTTTAATATTATAATAAACATAAATATAAGAAGATAATAGATATCAAATTTGTAACATGCGTATAACCCTTAAATTACTACCATAATCTCTAAACTTTTAAGGAAGTTACGGTTTGGTCCTCAAATTCTTTTTTTTTTTTTTTTAATTGAGCGATTCCTAAACTTATTCAAAGGGTGTGTATTGATGTTTTCCGTTAACTTAATTAAGTTAATGGAATAAGTAACAGACTTTATTTTTAAGCAAAATTACTCTAATAACCCCAACATGATTTTTAAAACAAAAAGGAAAAATCAGCATTTTTTTTTTTTTGAATTCCGGTGGCTCCCTTCCAATTCCATCGGACGCACTAGTCAGGGAAAGTGGAACAGGAACTCAAGACATCAATGGAAAGTTTGGCAAGGTGCTATTGACGAGGTTGGAAGATAGATCTAGATACTCCAATTTGAGAGAGACGTTAGAAAACCTTTTCAATAGTTCGATGACGAAACGATACTCTCGTAAAAATTCAAGAACTATTCTAGTAGTTTACCTTTTATTTATTTTTTATTATTATTATTTTTTTTTCACTTACACGCAGACCCTCCCCGTCTCTCTATCTCTCCCACCTCTCTTCCCCTCTCTCACCCACTCAAATGGAAACTCAAAATTTCAAACCTCTATTAACTTTTCATTTTAACTTGGAATTTAGTGATTCTTGTCGTTATCGATCAGGAGAACACGACGAGATCCATTTAACTATTGTTCAGCCGCTGTGCCCGTTGTCCTCGCCGAAGCTCCGCAGCCGTTGTCGCCGGTGGTGGTGATCGACACCACCTACCTGAAAATATTGATCTCCACCTGTGTTTTAAAACCCCCCGAACTAATTTTTGAAGTAAAGGATGTGCATATCCTTTCAATTTTAAAGTTTTGAGGTAGGTGTTTTTTTTTTTTTCCCCCCCTTTATTAACTTCGAAATTGATTGTTGATTTATGATGATTTTGTTGAAATGAGTTATGATTCTTGTTGTTAAAGTGCTCTAGAGTCTTAATTTTATCGAATTTTTGAAAAGCCCTAAAAAGTTGAAATTAGGGTTTCCATCCCTTTTCTTGAAATCTGAAATTCTCATTTTCAATGATGTATAATTTTGGGTTCTCGTGTGATAATTGTGTTTTGGTTGTTAACAAGTTCAAATTCATAACTATTGAGGTGAAGCCCCAAATTTTCTATATTAAAAACAAAAAAAAAACAAAAAAAACAAAAAAAACAAAAAAAAAAAACTTTAGTTTTGGTTCACAAATGAAAATTTGATGATTTTATTAAATGATCGACTTTTCCTATGCTTATTGGTAATATTAGTAATTTTGCTATTTTTTTAAGTCACTAACGAGATATGGTTTTATTTTAAAAGTTTGTAGATTTTGGGAAAAATGATGTGATTTGGTTCGATACCTTGGTATTGAGTTTATGATTATGATCATGTCTATGTTCCTGAGTTTGATCACTGTTCTAGTTTCGAATGATTGTAATTCTGAGAATTGATTTCTTGCATGTTTTTAGTTTAGTTCCTGACTATGCTTTCATGTTGTGGGATTTGTCTTGTTTATTTGATTTGAATTGCAGGTTTTGAATGCAGTTGGTAACTGCAGGAATCGAGCAAAACAGTTGGTCCTGACTATGCTGTGTTCGGCCTTTCAGTCCCTAGTTTTCTAAACCTTAGGATCCTGATAGGTTTTTTGTTATTAAAAAAAAAAAAAAAAGTGCAAAATTTAAAACAGTGGCAGTCATAAGATAACTAAAAAACTATTATGTCTTTGGGTTAGAAAATCTTATAACGTTAAAGTAGACGTCCTAAGCTTCAATTTGATAACTGGAACATCGAAATCGGACACCTGTAGCATAAGTTATGACATTTTTAAGTTTGAGGAAAAATATTGGGAATTTCCTGCGAAAATCCTGATTGCGTACTCCCTGTTCCGGACCTATTTTCTGGTTCTCAACAGACCTGGAAAGTGGTGTGTGATAGCTTAATGGAGAGTTATGTCTATCAACTTTATTTAGGCACGGATTTTGTAATTTTTGGAGACTTGAGGAATATTTTATGAATTTCCCTGCTCGGGATGTTGAATCTGTCCAAGTGTCGTTACATGAATTGTTTTAACGTAGAAAACAGGTCTGAATAAGGAATTGTTGTGGGAATGAACAATGAATGGTCGTGGGTCAATTGAATAATGAGAATGTGTCAAATGGAAATAAATTTAATGTTAGGACTAGGATATTCATGTTTTGGATTTGAGAGTGCTTAACAAGTTTTATCCTTGATTTTGGAATTTGTGTGTATTTCATTTTGCGTTCATATTGCATTGGTTACTTCACCTTGGTAAGTTGCTTCACAATCGAAGGTTCTTGTTACCACCTATGCTCGGATTTTGGTGTTTGAAAGGTAAAGTAAACCCTGATGAGCACGTGCTCGGGTATTGATTATTTATTCAATTATTTTACACTTTTTTGTTATTTATATGTTTCAGTTATGCATTTTGATTTTTTGCCAATTATTGTCAGCACCCAACTCGATTGGGGCCTATATTCTTGATTTAGATTATAGGTTTGGTTACCTGTTGTTGGTGCCCTTGTCCTAGGATTTATAGATTGGTTCCATGCTACTTGGACCATTTCTGACCTCAGCGATGTTCAGAGTGATTCAGATTCTTCTTGAATTTCAGGTATGAAAAGCTTTGTCAGAGCTTCAGGTTTTCCCTTGCACGCCTTAGCATGCATTTTCATGATGAGTAATATGTGAATTTGAATTTTGGCTATATGTGGGACATGAGAGTCTGTTTAATGATTTCTTTGCATACGTTTATGCCCTTTCATTGCTTTGATTATGATTGTTTGAAGTCATTTTACTGCCGTTCCCCTTTATCCTCCTTACTGGGCATTTGACTTACTCCTTTTTATGTTTTTACCCTCTCTAGGATTTAGTAGATGTTCGATTTCAGTTGCTTGAGGACTTATGATTCAGTTTATATCGTTAACGTATCATCTTGAATCTTAAGTTGTAATGTAGCCTAGCGTATGAAAACTGTATTAGTAGGCAATGTCCGATGATTGTATAATCTTATAAAAGTTGTAAATGGACTGTTTTATAAATATGCGTTATTTTGAAGACTCTGAAGCAATATATGATATTATATATTTTTGCAAAATTTTTGTTATTGGATTTTGTTAATAAATCCTAAATTTATTTGAATTAATTATGTTTAATTCTAATCAATCAAGGTCCCCAGGATTGGGTCATAACAGATGTTTGGAATACTATTTCAAACTAAAATATCACAAGTTGTTTTTGTCTTTTTATAAAAAGTCAATAAAAATTTTAGGTAGTTTTTAAAAATTCAAATGACTCTTTAAGGTAAATATTTTTATTGAAACCGACCAATTAAATGAAAGCTAAGTATAATAGGATCCATGAATACCCCTAGTCTCTCATGCACAACTATGATCAGAGACGACTCTGTGTTGCTGTTGCCGGGAACATGGAGAATACCCCTAGTCTTTTATTAATCGGGGCAACGCACTCTTCTTAGAATAGCAAATAACCACTAGTCCTTACTGCTGTTGAAATGCCTCTCTATACCCTTTGACTAGACTCTGTTGTCTTATCAAATCAAGCTTGTTGAATAACTAATTCAAGACAAAATGGACTCTTATCGTTTGCAATTGGGGAACCGGCTCAAAGCCCAGCGTTGTAGCCGAAGATAATAGATATTGTTTCAGGGTCCGTTTGATTCAGACCAAAAAAAAAAAAAAAAAAACTTTTTTAGAAAAAGACAAAAACTGAGATGAAAAGTTTAAAATGAATCAACGAAATAAACGGAGGTTTAGAATCGCATTCCAATGGTAAGATAACGTGACGGAAGCAAAATAAGGATGAGAAGTTGTTAAAGCACTTGTCAACATGAGTATCCTCAGACATTTTCTTAAGAGAATCCTACTCGTCAAATAAAGTTTTCTTAAGCTATAATTAAAAGGGAAAAAAAAATTGCATATGATTCAGGTAGTTTTTTTACTTTTTGAACATAAGTGTAATCTTTTGATTAACGAAATGAAGTTTGAGACGTGCCAGTAACTCATTTCATCTTCTATTTGATTTGATAATATTATGAAGAAAAAAATGGAACAAAAAAAAAAGGGAGAGACCCATATTTATTAGTAACGCATTTCATCTTATACAAGAGCTTTTTAAACACGCAAATTTCCCCTGGATCCATAAAACCTCCGAGCCGGATGTCCCCCATGTGTCCTTCGAGTTTGACGATTGAAGGAATGAGAATTCAGGACAGGAGTGACATGAATCAAATTCCAGTACCACAACCGCCATTGAGCGATCTCTTGAAAAGCCTGTTGCAGGTGCACCTCAGTAGTAGCCAAATTTGACTCCAGGGTAGCAAACTTGCTCTCCAAATTGTCTACTATCCTGGAGATATTATCAAAAGCGTGACTTGCATGCCCTTCCAGCTCGTGGATTCTAAATGAATAGTAATCAAATTCAACCCTTGAGCGAATTTCTATTCCGTTTAGTTCATCTCCCGTCCCCTTTATCTGGTTCTCCAAGCCGTTCAGCTTATTATGGAGCATACGGAAACGATCTTCCAGTCCAAGGATCTGCCTAATATTCGCTTCATCCTCTGATTGGGAAATTCCAGGAGTCGGGGCGCGTAAATCTGGCGGTTCGATTGAAACAATTGAACTTCTTTAGATACATGGAAGATATGAAGAGGTGAGTCTTTTACCACACCCCACCCACCCAAAAAAAACAAAACAAAACAAAACAAAAAAAAAAAAAACAGAAAAAAGGAATTGCATAATTGCTTTGGGACTCTACTCTGTTCCAGATGCAATTCCTTGATTAATCCTAGAGATGTTACATATATGGTAATGTGGCAGAAACATAGATCCCATTTGTACCATTTTTATTTTTATTTTTATTTATTTTTTACACAGTTTTTAAGTATTCCGATAAAGTAGTATTTATAAACGGTTTCAAAATAACCAGAAAACAAAACAAAATTTTATTTTCATATTTTATCAAGGAATAAGAAAATTAAATATAACTTTTTCACATTTTTCGTTTTCATTTTTCAAAATTTACACCATATTATACACAATTTTACATTTTCTGATTCTCAAACTAATCTTCCTAAAAACACAACTTAAAAAAACAAATTTATTTATTGTCATTTCCGAAACATTCTGATTTACTTTCAATCTAAAACAAAAATATTGAAATGCTTCCAAACGGATCCCGAAGGAAGATTAGTGTCCTTGTAGCCGGACGAGTGTTCACTGTACAATGGCATAAGAGACAGACATCAAAGAGATCTATAAAAAGTAGAAAGTTGCCCTCAAGTATTGCAGTAGAGCAGAAGAAAAATAATAAAAATAATAGAAAAAGAATGTGAAAGAGAGAGAGAGATAAATATTTAAAAAAAAAAAAAAAGCTGTCCCATCAATTTAACTTCCTACACGCTGTGCCATCGATCCTACACTCTTTTGTAAATACAGCTACACAAAAAACAAAAAAGAAAAAAATGATTTAATTACAAAAATTTCCGATACTATGACTCCTGTTAGGCTGTCTTCTGAATTTTATAGAGTAATATCTTGTCCTCCAATTATATTCCGGTTTAAAATCTTCAACAGAAATGACACACGCCAAATAAGAAGAAAAAAACCTGCGAACACAAAAACCCTTTTTTTCGTTATGCACAATCAGATTTGCTCTGGGAATTGCTCAGTTCTGATTTTATTTTATTTTTTCCTTCTGGGATTTTCCAGATCTGGTTCCGTCAAGCTGTGGGCATTCTAAGGCGGAGATATATAGCTTCTTTCGGCTTAGTTGGGTGTTGTCTCACGTGGGTTTTGCTGGGTTTTCACAAAATTTGATTATGCTTTGAACTTGACAAAACCTAAAGATATTGTTATGAATAGTCAAACCATAGTTTACCAGAATAGCGGAAGACTCTTTACCTTGAACAATTGACCATTCACCGTTGCGGCAAGTGACCGGGAATGAATAAAAGCGACCAGCTGGTACACCGTTTGAACCATCAGAGTACACCCCCATGGAAACCCATGTTTCCTAAAATCAAAGCCAAGATAATGAGAATGATCGAACAGTACACGGAAGTAGAAGAATCCTAGAGAGACAGAGAGAGAGAGAGAGAGAACAAAAGAAACCAACCTCTGGAGTTCCAATAACCCAGTCATGGATGTGGTCACAAGCAGATCTCGCAACATATAAACCACTTAAAGACTCGCGAGATGTGATCATTTCAGCACCACCTAGTCGAACGGTGGTAATGAGTTTTTGAAACCTTCAGCAAAGGAATTAGAGTTAGCTTAAACCAAATGATAGGTCAGGAGTAAGAAATAAGAGTCAAACCACTTTCTTACCATGCGTCATCAGTAATAAACTCACGGACGAGCTTATCCCCAGCTGGGGTGTTGACAGTTGCATGGTTCAGATCAGGATACAGAGTTGATGAGTGATCTCCCCAAATGATAGCATTCTTAACATCACCAACAAGGACTTTCAATCTCTTTGAGATAAGATCCAATGTCATGTTGTGCTCCACTCTTGTCAGAAAAGTGATGTTTTTCTCAGGGATTGACAGTGCAAATTCCTTCAGAATCGATGCGATGGTGCTTGCAGGGTTATCAACAACCAAAACCTGCAAAAGAAAGCAAAAAGAGTTGCAACCTATAAATGTTAGATCAATCTGAAAGTATAAACTGCAAAATTCAAGAGAAAAGGCATTTCAAATACACATCTAAAAATATGGAAACTTGTCAGAGGGAAAACCAAAAAAAAAAAAAAAGGACCAAAATGTAAGAAATAAAATATAAGGGGGAAAGCCAAAAAAAAAAAAAGGTAATTTAAAATACCTATAAATGTTAGATCAATCTGAAAGTATAAACTGCAAAATTCAAGAGAAAAGGCATTTCAAATACACATCTAAAAAGATGGAAACTTGTCAGAGGAAAAACCAAAAAAAAAAAGGACCAAAATGTAAGAAATAAAATATAAGGGGGAAAGCCAAAAAAATGGTAATTTAAAATACCTCTTCTCTAGAATTTTGCAGTTCATTCATTCAGATTGGGAAAGCCAAAAAAAAAAAAAAAATTTGTAATTTGAATTTTGCAGCTTCTTAAATTCTAGAAGGACCCAAAAATAAAAAGGAAAGAACAGAGAAAAAATAAATAAATAAATAAAACCCCATAATGAGCGTTTGAAATAGATAACAGTACAGCAGGTTGTATTTGTTCGCAGAGGATTCAATCTCAATAATGAGCTGATCAGTCTCAACGAACATCAACAAACCCATGAATATTGAAAGTAAAAAAGAACAAGCGAATCCAACAGACCTTGCAGTTTGCAGCGGCATGCTTCTCAAGTGCTGAAACTTGGGACTTGTAGATCGAGATATCATCTGACATGACATCTTTTCTCTCCATGCCTTCTTTCCTTGAGAAGGCAACAATCATCACAGCAATGTCGACTCCGGTGCACGCCTCAACAACATCAGTCGTCGCAACAACACCTGGTGCAAAAAGTAAAAGGTCACAACCTTATCACACACCTCATGTTTAGACAACAAAACCAGATTCCAGAACATATATCGGAGCTCCATAACATAATCAGAATAGTCCAGAATGAACCCAAAACAAAAAACAAAAAACAAAAAACAAAAAACGAAAAACAAAAAACAAAAAACAAAAAACAAAAAACGAAAGCAAAAACAAAACCAAAAACCAAAAACCACAAACCACAAACCACAAACCACAAACCACAAACCACAAAAGACGCATAAATTAATATACCTTCAAGAAGAGGGAAGGCAGCATCCACCAATCCCATCTTGACATCATTCAAAGCCTCATCAGCAGGTGGGATATCAAGCAAGTGCAAAATTACAGGCTGGTCGGCGCCCAACATCTCTCCCCTAGCAATCTTAGGAACAAGATAATACCCAACTTTTCCTGCAAAAACCACCAGTCGTATTAATACAACATCTTAAAATGGAATTATTGAAAACGGAAAAAAGATAACAAAGCAAAAGAGGAAAAAACTGTATTTTGGCACATAAATCTCAAAATTTCAGATAACGAAATCAGAACGCCACGGTACGAACAAAAAGCAAAACATTAGGTTTACAGATCGTTGATTCAGCAAATTAAGCGCAAAATTCAGATCTGACGAATAACTAAATAAACAAAATCGATAAACAAGATAAAAAAAAACACAGAGATCTCGAATCGGACCGAAGAAATCAAAAATATAACGAAGTGAAGGTGTTAATGTTAGCTCTGAGTGAGACGATTAGTACCCATGGCTCCGGTGACGAGGACGCGAGTTGGTTCCTTCAAAGCCATCGATATGATCGAGGATTTAGAGAGAGAGAGAGAGAGAGAGAGGGGAGCAAAGAGAGAGGGGGTGACCACCAAGGCACCAACTCTAACAGAATGGTATAAGAACTGACAAGCGCAGTGGGGGTTGGGGGTATTTATATACACAGAATGGGGGACACGATGGTAAATAAAATTACCTCTAAGGGCATATGCGTCTTTTTGGCTTGCAAAGAAAACACTCGACCCATTTTTTGGTGCAGATTCCAATCCAGGCTATTTTTTGGTGCATCCAAAGATTCCAATCCAGGCCATTTTTTGGTGCATCCAAAGATTCCAATCCAGGCTACGGGTTTACCCTTATTGAGTTTTTTTTTTTTTTTTTTTTTTTTTTTGACATTCAGAAATTTTTTATTTTTTTTTAATTCTATAGTTTTAAAAAATGAAACTTTTCTTTTTTTTTTTTTTTTTTATTCTTTCCTTCAACAGTTGTCGCTCGTTAGTTTATATTTTGAATTTGTTTTATTTCTTATGTTTATTATGTTTAACATTATGATCACTTCAACGATTTTATTATAAGAATCTTATCATTATATTGCTTATTCTTGATAAGTAGCAATATAATCAATATAGTGATGACCTTATTACTTTATAGAGTAACTTTAAATAACATATTTCAAGTTTTGTGGTTTTTTTTAATCACTTCATTATTAACTGTGTCATTTAGTAATAAAAAAAATTACAAAATATAGTTTTTTAATAAATTGACCTCATTAATATGATATTAATAACAAAGGTAAAAACTCAATAACAAACAATAAACCATATTCATAAAAATAAAAAATTTAAATTGTAATCCATAAACGAATTTGGATTCGAATATATGAGTTTAAAATTTTTTTTTTTTAAGTTTCACAAACAGCTGCATCCACATTTATTTTCATTTTCACCACCACATCAATAGTTTCTTTCGTGATTTTTTTTTGATTTGCGTATCGGTAACAAAAAAACAGGCATGGGATAAAAATCTAACCTTAATTTGGTGTGTCATGCTCCAACCCCGGGGTCTGCCATTAATTATGATTAAAAGTAATTAATTAAAATTAATTTAGACATTATATGTAAAATCCATTAAAAATGGTTTGCAGAACAAACAATAATATATATTACTCGGGAGTCTTCGAAATAAAAAGTATTTATAAAACAATCCATTTACTGCTTCTTAAATATTATACTACTCTTGGCCATTGTTGACTAATACAATTTTATACACCAGGTTACATTACAACTCAAAATTAAGAATAATAAATTGTCTGATAGAAATTGACTCGCAAGCCCTTAAGCAACTGCAGTTGAACATATGCTAATCCTGGAGTGGCAAAAACATAAAAAGGGGAGAGCCTAATGCTTAGCAGGGAGGGAAAAAGGGGAACAGCAGACTTCAAACAATCACAGTCAAAGCAATGAAAAGGCAAAAACATACGCAGACAAATCATTAAACAGACTCTCCTACGTGTATTTAGTGAAAATAAACTGTTTAAAATTAAAAAAATACAAATATTTGAAACATGTTCTGAAAAAAATTAAAAATATAGATCTTGTATCGTTTTTCTTGAATTTTAAACAATTTGAAAAAAAAAATCATTTTATTTTGTTTTAAAATGATATAGTTATAGATTTTTAAAATTTAAATTTTTAAAAAATATTTAAAAAAATAAATGATAAAATAAAATAAAAATGATAAAAAAAATTTTTGAATAAATTGCTATAATGATCTATGAATTTTTAATGAACGTGTTAAATGGTCCTTAAACTTTTTTTTTATTGATTGGTTGGTATCTAAATTCTTGACAAATATATCTAATGAGGTAAAACCATAACAGCCGTTAGAATTTGGACGGAAAATTGGGAGACGTCGGCGAAAACACACAGAATTTCGCCGAATGGAGTACGGTGGATTTGCAAACTTGGTGCGTAGTCTTGGGCAGATGGGACCCACCTGAAGTGCCACGGAACGAGCGTGGGCGAGTGCATGCGCGTGGTCTTATTGGCCGAAACGCTATAAATCCGCGAATGGGGCCCACGCTGAGGAGCTGGGCATTCAAACCGGCCAGCTACTCTCTCTTTTGTATATGTCCTAGTTATTGGGAATTATGTGCAGCTCCTGTATAAACAAATTGCGCGTCCTTGTTTTAAAGTTTATTTTAAATTAAATTATATTTTTTTTATTATAATTTTTATTTTTAAAAAAAATTTTTTTTATCTTTTTTAAAAAATTATTATTGAAATTTAAAAATCTTAAACTAAACTCATTTATCAAATACCCCTTAAATTTTTTTGAGTTATGATAAAGTGTTTTACTAAAAAATTTTTATTAGATTTATTTTAAATGGAAAAAAGGGATTGCGTTTTAAGAGAAAAAGGAGAAAATATAAGAAGGGTCAAGTCTTAAAGAAAGTGATAAACAGGAAAAGAAAAACGAAGCAAAAAAAAAAAAAAAGATATTGATTATAAAAATAGACATCGATTACCAAATTAGAAAAAAAAAAAAAAAAAGTTCATAACCAATCGAACCATATACTCTTATCTGAAAAAATGATTCTTAATTAGGATGAAACTTCGGGACACGTGTAAGTTGTACAAAAAGCCTACACTTTTTATATACGTGGGATGGGATAAAATAAAATTAAATTAAGATAATAGGAAAAGAGAGAAAAAAAAAAAAAAAAAAAAAGAAAACCCCCTAAAAAACTACGTGTTGACACTTGTTGTAATTTAAAGAGAGCAACATTGCCTCTTTTATAGAACTTGGGAAAGTAGAGAATGAGCTTCACAGAATGATAAGATTCGAAGAGGGCGTGCGCAAAGTGGTTTTTATAGCCGGAGGTGTGGTTTGGGGCGGTTTTAAATGTCGACGAAGCCATCGAAATGGAAACTTGGAACCTCCGTTTCCGTTTGATTAGTTGGTTCAAGTCTAATAAATTATCTTTTTTTATCTTTTTTTTTTATTTTAAAAAATTAATAAAATTTTTAATTAATTTTTAATAAATTAATTAATTTTTATTTAAAAATTTCATTTCTAACTTTAAAACTTACAATATTCTTTCAAAAAAAAAACTTACTATATTTATTAAAAAATTTCTTTAAAATAAAAAGTTATTTAACTATAGAGTAATTGGTTTAAATAATCCATGAATAGCGAGAATTTGATACCTGTCTTTTTGTTTTTGATTCAAATAACCCTAAAAAACTTCCTTAAAAAAAGTTATTTAGCTATAATTCCCATTTAAAAATAATAAAGAACCCAAAAAAATCCTCCAAATTTGTTTAAGATACAAATATATATATATATATATATCTATATTCCCGACTAGATTTAAACTTAGGAAAACTTATAAAATCTATTTGATTAAAAATGTTGCCAATATCTTTGATAATTAGCATTTAAATATCATTCAAACACAAACTGAATTACACAAAAAACTTAAAACTAAAAAAAATTCAAAACAGGCTTAAAACTGAAAAAATTCAAAAAGTTCAAACTAAAAAACATAGAGAAAATAAGATACACTTTGAATTTTGTAAAATACTAAAAAGGCTGTTGACAAAAAGAAAAAAAAAAAAAAGTTATTTTTTTGGGCAATTCTACGATGAGAGCACCCTATTGACCACATCAACAGAGTAAAAAATTTGACCGCAGATCTGATTTTAACGTTTCAGATATTATTTGCATACAAAATTTATTGTGCACTGTACTACATCAGATTTTGTGAACAATTACCAACAAAAAAGCAAGAAAAAAAAATAAATAAATCAGTTCTCCGCCGTTCCATCACCGTCCGGGACACTCCGGCATCGTCCCAAGTCGGGGAGATTGTCCCTCGTGATCTCCAAGCGCGAGCCCCCCCTCGCCGCCGCGATCCCGCCGCGCTGCCGTCAAGCCGTCGCGCCCCCTCGCCCCCTCTGCCATGAGCCACCGAGCCCCATCTGCCTCAAGCCACAAACCTTTACCCATCGTCGCCGATCTGGTTCTGTCGCAAACTCAGTTGGAGCGTGAGCTCGCCGGCTATGACGATGGGTCGTGGGTCGAATAAAGCCGTCGTGATTCTCCGTGGCTTTCGTCGCCGGTGTTTGGGAGGATGAGAGGAGGGTGTGAGTGATGGCGACGTGAGGCTTGGACGGTGGGGCGAGACACGGGGCTTGGGCGGAGAGACGAGACGAGATCCGGATCTGGGTTGGGAGGTGCAGATCTGGGCGGAGCCGATGAGGGAGGGGTGGCAGCCGGAGTGGTTAGAATATCAGGAAGAGAATCGCGAGGGTGGTTCGCAACAGAGAATTGCCGGAGTGGTTCGAGACAGAGGCCGCCGGCGGGGACGAATTCGGGTAGTTGAACCCAGATCTAAATCATCGTCGTGCATTGCCCATCCCTCCGTCGCCGTCGCACCATGGGAGCTCCTCCATCTCGCAAGCCACTCCCCCTGCTCGACGGAGTCCTCTCCTGTTCGTGGCAACAATAGCTTTTTTTTTTTTTTTTTTTAAATTCTGGCTATGATTGGATCGGCGGGGGTGCGGTCAGTGGAGGGGTTTGCCGGTGGGGGAAGGGCTGCCGGAGATCAGTTTTTTTTTTTTTTTTTTTTTTTTTTGAGATGTTTTGCAAATTAATGATCTGGTGTGGGAGGCTCTATGTCTATTGGTGTTTCTTTTTAATCTCAAGCGTCCAATTCAATCTATGATAAAATTTTTTATCCGATTGATAGGGTAAAACAGGGAAGTCTCTAGAATTGCTCATTTTTTTTTTTTTTGGCGGTTTGAAAACATAATATTAAAACGTAGAAGGAGTGGAGGTGCAGGTGAATAAGATCCGAATCATGAAGCATATTCTTACCATGGCAATTTTGTAATTGTGATTGAAAATCGGACTTGGTTTAACGCTTTAACTTGAACTTTTGCTTCTCTTAATAATTAATTAAAAAAGAAAGAAAAAGTAACGGCGCGTTGTAACACCCACGTCACACTTAGTATCTTTTAACACAACTAATCTAAGAGCAGCGGATATAATAACAATAAGTAAATATCTAGATCACTATTGGTGCGGAAAGATGCAATAAAGGACTAGTTTGGTGGAACACTTATTTTAAATTAAATTGTATTTTTTTTTATCATGATTTTTATTTTTTTTTGAAAATATTTTTTATTTTTATCTTTTCTGAAAAATTACTATTGAAATTTAAAAACTTAGGGGGTGTTTGGTTCGCGAGTTCATCTCCGTTCCAACTCAAATTTTTTTTGTCTTTTCCCAAAAAGTTTTTGTCTTTTTCCCAAAAAGTTTTTTGTCTTTTCTGAAAATTCAAAAAAATTTACTATTACAACTAAAATATTTCAACTCAAACTAGCGAACCAAACACCCCCTCAAACTAAACTCATTCACCAAACACCCTCAAAATTTACGAGTCACGTATACGGCAGTGGTGTACGTCCAACAACTCATCCGGCTTGGCCTTTTCACCATAGACGATGGCAGCGATGAGGGGGAGGACCAAGTGTCTCTTTATTTGTCTCCAGCGACGATCACCATGAACTACCGAAGAGCTTCCGCCTTGGCCTCTTCGCGCCAACGACTGGGAACTCTCCCTCCCTCCCTCTCTTCCTCCCTCCACGTTGGACATCCAGTTGCCGTAGGCAAGACTATTCCTAAAATTTTATGTATATATTACTTTTAAATATCAAACTAAAGATTAAATACTAACTTTATTAAAAACGTAGTGGCAGAAATATAGTTTAGTTAAAGGAATTTAATGCAGCCTAAAATCAATCAAATCAACTTAAGAAAAACTTTAAGAAGGAATAAACATAATAATTTAAACTTTTAAACTGATAAACTCTTTAAAATAAACGTAAATTCAACAAACATAGAATGTTTTGATAACCCGTTCCGTCACCATGCTTTGACTCTAATCTTACCCTAAATACAACATGCGAAGAAACAAGAAGAAACAATAACAATCGAATGCTTGGTAAGTACATCTATACTCTCGCAAATATTTATTTTAAAACTTTGGTATAAATACAAATCTTTAATACTCGAAACATAAAATAGAATATAAACACAAAAATAGTGATAAAATGTATCTTAAAACGTATAAATATCTTTCTCAAACATACTTATGAAACTTTCTTAATTAAACTTTCTTAATCCTTTTTACTCTGCATCGGATCCTAGGCTATGTGCCAATGTGCACTAAAGACTGGGATTGTTGGTTCCAAACTCACCAAGCCAACTCTGTAACTGTAACTGCAACTCTATTGTCTGTTGGATCATAGCCCGGCACCTTCCTGTGAGCTGCTAGTGGCTCGGTACAAAATTGTAAAATTGTGATTTGGAAATTTATCTTGATGCACGCCTCCTAATTATCATTATCTTTATAATTAGCTCTCATCTTGTTTTAAAAATTATTATGTCATAAACAATGAGATACATAAAAATATTGTATCATAACATAGCTTTCTGAAATCTTAGAGATAGAGAGGGCTCTTTGAAACCTATTTCTGCAGCTAACTGGCTCCATGACGCCTGTTTTGCTTGCTGTCATGGCTACCCAGGTATTAAAAGTCTATTTGACAACTATTTGTATTGCTAACAAACTCCGTGACACTTGTTTTTTTGGTTTTGTTTTTTGTTTTGTTTTGTTTTTTTTTTTTTTTGTTAGTCAGTCAGCTGAAGAAGGATCTTGGTATATTGTTTCTTATAACAAATGTCATTATTTAATTCCTGCAAGTAGCCACTAGTTTCCAAAAACCAGCAAGCTTTTTCAGTTTTTAATTAAAGAACAGAATTTTTTTAGACCTTAAAACATAGTTTTACTTCTTAATCACAAGTGTCATATTTTGACTAACGAAATGAAGTTTTGAAATGTGCTAGTAACTCACTTTATCTTACATCTGATTTGATAATATTATCAAGACCAAAAAAGAAACAGTAAAAGCGCTCTTTTTTATTATTAATTTAAAAGGAGTTGCTTTTACAAAGAAAAAAAAGGCACAGGACAATCAACTCCGCATCTTATTCAGAGAGCATGCGAAATTGGCCAAGATACCTAAAACCTTGGAGCCGGATATTCCCCTATGCAACATGCGGGACAGGAATACTAACGCGAGAAGGAATGACACGACTCCTCAAATTCCAGTACAGCTGACGCCACTCAGCAACCTCTTGAAAAGCCCTGTGCAGGTACACTTGAGCATTCGCCAAATTCGACTCCACGTTAGCAACCTGTCCCTCCAGAAATTCTATCTTATTGCAGACATTCTCAAAAGCACGTTCGGCATGTCTGTCAAACTCGTAGATTCTAGATGAATAGTGATGTAATGCAGTTCCTGCACGATTCTCCAATTCCTCCAGCAGATTAGATATCATTTCAAGACGCTCTTCCGTCTGCTTAATTTTGCCTTCAACCTCCCACCGGAAAATTGCAGGAGTTGGGGTGCCGAAATCTGGCAAGGTTGACATAAACGAAGAGAATTATTTTATGGTGAAGAATTGTTCTCATCAAACTTCATTAGACACATGAAACAAGATGAAAACGGGATAGTACCAACGATAACCCAACATCAAGCAACAAAAAGGCTTCGGACTTATTTATAGGAGTGGAACTACAAGGAGTTAATGTACCAGAATAGAGTATTTTACACCCACGCACCCCCCCCCCCCCCCCCCCCAAAAAAAAAAAATACTACAATAGAGTCCTAAAGAAAATATGTAATTGCTTGATATTACATATCTGGTAAGGTAACGGGGCAGAAACAAAGGTCCCGGACTCCCGGTTAGTATCGTTTTTAAAAACATTTTTCAATAAAGTTGTTTACAACAACGGTTTCCGATTATCGTTTGTTTCCAATTATCGTTTGTTTTTCATCAAGTCAGAAAACAAGAATGAAAATTAAAAAAAAAATTATTTTCATATTTTACTAAAGAATAAGAAAATAAAGCTACTTTTCACATTTCTATTTTTATTTCCTAAGATTTATACACATAGCAAAATTTTCAGAAGCATACAACACAATTTTCAAACTAATTTTAAACACAAATTATTTTCATATTTTTACTTGTTATTATTCCAAACTAATTTCAAACAAAATATCTCAACATCATTTTCAAAATTTTCTTATTTAATTGGCGTACTTTCATATCCAAGACACAACCATTAAGGAATACAAGTGTACTTGTAACCGGACAAGTGTTAACTGTACAATGGCTAAAGAGATGGACATCAAAGAGGTCTAAAAAAATGGTTGCCCTGAAGTATTGCAGAGGAGCAGAAGAAAAATTATAAAAATAATAGAAAAAGAAAGAGAGAGAGAGAGAGAGAGAGAGGGAAAATAAAGGGCTGTCCCATCAATTTTAATTCCTAGACACTTCTATAAATAACTAACGAATCGGTACTTGGTTTTGAAGAAGGTTTTTGTCTCTTCTTCAGTATACCGACACATTTAACTTTTATTTTATAAAAGTTAATATATACATGTACGTATTATACATACACGCATATTCTTCCTAAATAGATTTACCAAAAAATATAATTATATTCTTCCTGTATAGGTGTACTTGGTTTTGAAAATGGTTTTGTCTCTTCGTCAAGAAGTACGAAGCTCGCATACACCAAAAGATGCATCAATTTTACGGATTCTTGAAAGTTCATCTTTTAGTTATAAAAAAAATAATAATAATGGTTAACCAGAACAGCTGAAGACTCTTTACCTTCAACAATTGACCATGTACCGTTGCGACCAGCTGGTACACTTTGTGAACCATCAGAGTCCTCTCCCACGGAAACCAAGGTTTCCTAAAATCAAAGAAACAAAAACAATGAGCACAATCGAAGAGTACATGGATGTTGAAGAATCTTAAAAAAAAAAAAAAAAAAAAAGCAAAACAAAAACAGAAACAGAAACAGAAACAGAAATCAACCTCAGGAGTTCCGATTACGCAATGACAGATGTCGTCCCAGGCAGAACGGATAGCAGACATAGCACTTGAACACTTGCCATTAGAGTCCTCTCCCATGGAAACCAAAGTTTCCTAAAATCAAAGAAACAAAAACAATGAGCATAATCGAAGAGCACATGGATGTTGAAGAATCTTAAAAAAAAAAAAAAAACAAAAACAAAAACAAAAACAAAAACAGAAACAGAAACAGAAACAGAAATCAACCTCAGGAGTTCCGATTACGCAATGACAGATGTCGTCCCAGGCAGAACGGATAGCAGACATAGCACTTGAACACTTGCCATCAAAGTCCTCTCCCATGGAAACCAAGGTTCCCTAAAATCAAAGAAACAAAAACAATGAGCACAATCGAATAGTACATGGATGTTGAAGAATCTTAAAAAAAAAAAAAAACAAAAACAGAAACAGAAATCAACGTCATGATTTCCGAGTACCCAATCACCGACGTGGTCCCAGGCAGAACTGGCAGCAGACATAGCACTTGAACGCTCGCTAGCTTTGACAATGAATTCTTCATCAATCCTTCAGCAAAGGAATTACTCAATCAGCTTACATAAGAAAATGATAGGTCAGGACTCGGAAGTAAGAATTAACCAAATCAACCAGTTTCTTACCATGCGTCATCAGCATCAAGCTCATGGACAGACTTCTCCCCATTTGGTGTTTTG